>JAPMUY010009620.1:40000-62500 GCA_026901105.3 Galaxias olidus
AGCTTTGCTTTCTTTCTGGGAGCTTCTCTGAGTGGGTGTCTCTCTCTCTCTCTCTCTCTCTCTCTCTCTCTCTCTCTCTCTCTCTCTCTCTCTCTCGTTTTCTCTCTTTCTCTCTCCATCTCTCGCTCTGTCTCTCTGCCTCGCTCTAATTTTCTCCTTCTAAATCTCTCTCTGTTTGTGAGTTTATTGTGCTGGGTGTGCTGTGTGTGTGTGTGTGTGTGTGTGTGTGTGTGTGTGTGTGTGTGTGTGTGTGTGTGTGTGTGTGTGTGTGTGTGTGTGTGTGTGTGTGTGTGTGTGTGTGTGTGTGTGTGTGTGTGTGTGTGTGTAGGGTATCACACCTCCTCAGCAACAGAAGGCACCATGGTTACCGTGCATCTTTTCACCTCACCGCTCGCGGGCACACACACAAACACACATGCACACTATTGAGAGAAAGGCTAAGAAGGGAGTGTATCAAGATGGTGTTCCTAATTACAGATTCTAGATGTGGTACTTTGCTCAGCAAACGAACGCTAAAACCAGCAGTAAGAAGCAGCGCGCTAAGGCCTGTAATCTATCGGCCTATTTCTAAATAGTCTAACAGCTCTGTGTTGTCGGGAACCTTACCCAAACCTGGTCCCTTAAAACTGTTTGTTAAGTCAAATAGAAATGTACGTCACTAATCTGTGTCATTTGCTTTTGCTGACAGACTGAGGTCCCCCGTTCAGAACTTGCTCTAGATATAGAATTAGAGTGGGCTGCGAAGTTTCCTTCGAACATATTTAGTAGCCTTTTTCCCCCCAGACAAAACCAAACCCCGTTGGTAGGAGGAGGGGTGCACAAGTAACAGGCAGTTGTGTGCTATAAGCGCGAAAATACTAAAACTATAACGTCATGCAAACACTCATAAAGCTGGTGGCGTCTGCCATTCTGGCGGGAATAAGAACGACGTTCCGTCCCTCTCTCGCGCCCACTCACCTCTGTTGCTTTCTCCGGTTGTCACGCTTCAACGTCAATGAACATGCCTCATCTGAACAGTTGGTCACTCATCAAAGGCTAATTATACCCTATTATTTTTAAGCGGTTTAACTTGTACATTGTTGCTGGCTTAACATTTCATGAGCGAGTGTGTGTGGTGTGTGTTTGTGTGTGTATGGATGTATGTGCGTGCGTGTGTGTGGGTGGGTGGGGTGGGGGGGTATTTCGTTTAATTCAGCTTGGATAGCTTGAAGACATCTTTTGTGATGTTTTTTGGTATCCTCTTCATAGGGCTGAGAAGATGCTGAATGCTAAATGCTGCATTTGCAACTTAGTTTCAGCACCTTGGACAGAGGTCGGGTGAAACAGGGACCCCTTGTGGCCGAAAGAATTGTCCGCACTTGTTACACACGGCATGAAATGACTGCTTGCTAAACTACGCACTTTGTTGGATTTTATATTTGTTTGGTTCGTTAAATGTCTCAGTTTCGTTAAATCTGCATGGAAAGACAGGGAGTATTTTCATATCGAACAATGCATCATGTGTATTACCAATGCTTTGATAGCCCATGACAGCGCAGTTTCCATGGAAATCCAAAGGATAATCTATAGCAATCTATAGGCTAATTCTAATGGTTTGTATACAGAGCCCTAAAGTATACCTGTAGGAATCCGAAGTGAGGTAGGAGGAGAGAGGAAAATGGCAGTTCAGCGGGAGAGCGGAAATACTTTCGCTGTCCATGGTCCTGAATAACAGCTGAACCGCAAACCAATTATGTGGTCGCTTAGGATGTCGGAGGGAGTTTCCTGGTTTTGAAATGTGTTGAGTTTTAAAGACACTGAATGAATGAATGAATGTTTGAGTGTGTTAGTAAATTAATTATACTCTCCTTACGCAAGACATTGATAGGTCCGTTAATTTAGGGTTGGACGAGCAGCTGAGTGAGCAGTATACCAAATGAATGAATCTGATCTGAGGTGTGTTCAAATATTTCTCAATTAACATTTTGGCAGACTATAAGCTGTTCTATCTTATGCCATTCATCATCGTGTATTGAACTGCCAACGTGAAAACACCCAACACACACACACACACACACACACACACACACACACACACACACACACACACACACAAAGGAGCGCACAGAGAGAGAGAGACACGCACAGCAAGCCACATATCCCGTGTCATGCAGAATGGCTGCAAATGTGACGTAACGGACTGAAGGAACAGGTATGCACAGAATCAAACTTGAACCCGAGGTATGTGTTTGATCATTATTGGGTCATGCCTCTGTACATTAAGGATCGCCGCCTCCACATCTGCACTATATACAGCGGTGCAGTATAACCATGCCAACCTAAGAAAAATAATAGGTTAGTTGTGTAATAACACCCCCCCCCCCCCCCCCCTCTCTCTCTCTCTCTCTCTCTCTCTCCATCTCTGAATGCCGTTAGTCTGCAGCCTGGTGTCGCATTGAAGAGAATCTTCACAGAGAATCCCCCTCAACGTCACTCTCCCGCGTGTCCTTTTATGGTAGGGGGGATACCCTCGTCACATCCTCTGACCATGTTTGGGCACCAAGCTCGCAGCGGGGGAATCCTCGCGCCGACGTCGACCAATCGCCGTCGAAGGGGTTACCTAGCACCAGAACAGTATAAATAGGAGAGCTGTGTGCCACCCAGTATCATCAGACACTGAAGCGACTTGGATAAACGCGACACAGCAACCTAGGATACATATCTTGGATTTATAACGTTCTATTATTTGAATTATAAGCAACAATAATTGCAGACATCAAACAACCAATCTATTTAAATATTGATTTTTACATCCTGGACACTTTTTTTGGCGAATTTAGACCAAACATCTTTCTGATCTTTATACCAGTCTGTTACTGGAGCCGGTAAAATCATGCTTCTGCAGCGCGCCGATAGCTTCTTGTCAGATTTCGAGGATGCATGCAGTGCATGGGTGGACAGTGTGGGCTCGAGCCCCAGCGACGGACCTGAATCTGACGTTGGTTCACCTAGCAACCACAGTCAAGGTACGTTACTGAGACAGTCCATTTACAAATGATTGAATTATTGCAAGCGATTAAATTTATTGAAGTAAACAAATATTTGTTTTAAAAATATATGTTTAATACGACAATGCTAACTGTAATCACAGTTATTAATAATACTAATGAATGTTAATAAAACGTCACATTGACTCGTTTGCGCTAAGGCAGCCCACCCCCAGTCCTCCCCCTCTCCCAGTTATGCAACTGTTCTAACCTCTTCTCTTTCTCTCTCTCTCCTTCCCTCCCTCCCTCACTATAGTGGGTTCGTTCTCTCCAGGAACAGACGCCTCTGACTCTGATTTCTTCTCCGATCTGAGCGATTGCTCTTCGGATGGTTTGTCTCCCTCTCTCGGCTACACGGGGAGCTTCTTCGCCGAAGAGCCACTGATGGGAGCCAACACCGATGCCATCCTCAATATGATCACGGAGATCGTGGGAATATGCATGGAGCCTCAAACCAACGGCGACTCCATTCCCGCCTCAATGCCCGTCTCTGCTTCGCCGTGCCCGGTCGTGAGCACTTCCTCTGCCCCGCTGTATGCTCAAGCGGTCTCCAGCGGATACGGCAGCCAGACGCTGGCTGGATCTTGCGTCTCGTCCCTGGATCAAGTCCAGCCTCGCCTACCCTATGACACCGCAGCGGTGGTTATCAAAAGTGAGCCTGGGCACAATAGCTGCCAGGGAGGGTGTGAGCACTCTGCCCTGCCCAGGAGTGGTGCACTACATCAGGTCTGCGACGAGACTCAACTCCCTCCGATGGACGTGGATCAACAGGGTGATTTGAAAGACTTGCTGGATTCTCTGCTCGGCTCTGAGCCTGGGTTTGGCGACCTGAAGTCCGAATCTGAAATCAAACAGGAGCCCATTGAGGACTTGATCAGAGGTTACCTTGGGGATGTCAACTACGTCAGCGTACCGGTAAAACAAGAGTCATTCGAATTGCAAACTGGACAGGGCGCGTGCGAGGTAACTTTCCAGCCCTCTTCTACAACGACGCTGGACGCACTCCTGCTGTCTTCGCTACTGCCTGGCGCGTACCCAAGGATCACTGGGGGGCAGTCCAGCAAGCCGAACCGCAACAGGAAGAACCCCGTTAACGGCCCCGTTAAGGTCAAACCCTTTCCCTGTCCCATTCCAGGCTGCGAGCGCCGCTTCTCGCGCTCCGACGAGCTCAATAGGCACGTGCGCATCCACACGGGCCACAAGCCGTTCCAGTGTGGCATCTGCATGCGCAGCTTCAGCAGGAGCGACCATCTGACCACACACACGCGCACGCACACGGGAGAAAAGCCCTTCTCCTGCGAAGTGTGTGGGAAGCGCTTCGCGCGCAGCGACGAAAGGAAAAGGCATGGCCGCGTGCATGTGAAGCAACAGCTGCGCGCTCAGATGATGGCTGCTTACACCCTCGTCTTCCCCGGTGCCGTTTGAAGGCTCCATTACAGGTTCTTGTTGGTGACCGCGGTTGTTCGCTCAGATGTATATCTGAAGTTAAAAGGTAGTCCGCCTTGACGGGTCTAATTGGCTGTGTGCGGCAACGCATGTGATCTACAGACGTTTGGTTGGACAGAGATGGCCACAGAGGATGGCTTGGTACGTCTAAAACTCAGAGTAAACTTTGGAGATTGAAGCCGTTGCTATGGTAGCTAAAATGACTGTTTCTTTGAAGTGATCGTTTAACACTCCCTGCGAAGACGAAGAAAGACACACAGAGACACTGCGCGCTCCGAAGGCTTTTCAGCACCGAGCGTGATGGACAGCTCCGCCTGTGAAAGCTGATTTCGTTTCTTTTGCTTGCGCACATATTTGGATTGTTAACTTTTCCGCCTTATCAAATGTGTTCTGCATGATTGACAATTGAAAATAGGAACTTGGCAGCTTATGTGTGGAATGTATTCGAATTATGTTTGTTGCTAAAGTTTAAGATACACTCTATATTGTATTATCCAATCAAATCACTTTATATTGATGATATTTGAAACACGTATACACATATTTTTCTATCAGAGTATTTCTATACATTTCAAGTGTCCTCTCTACAGACTGTATACATTTATAAGTATTTATGCTGCCATACTTCTAAAATGGTGAAATGTGAACATTTGTAATTTTCTTATTGAGTTCAGCCGAATCGAGATTCCTATTGGAGTCTATCGAAGGTGAAACCGGAAAAACAAACTTATACTATTTGCCAAAGGGCATTGTGGAAAATGTAGTGATATTTTCGACAAGAATCAGTGAGTGACTGAAGAAAATACAAATTTTCAACATTTTAGTTGACAAACAAAGTAGCACACATTTTGCTGTGCATTAAGAATGTTATATTTTAAAACATCACAGTGAAGTGAAATCGTATCTTCTATACCTGCATGGAGAAACTATATATTGTTCGTTCTGTTTCCTATTGAAAATGTTTTCTGTTCGAAACATGATATGAAATAAACAGACATGTACACAACTTGGAATCTCATGTAATTCGTTCACAAATGTTTTGTTTGTACAGGCTGTCTGTCATTCTATTCGCAACTATAACGATAACCACAACATCAAAGGCTTAGGGTTCAAACACTGACAAATGCAGATAACAAGAGTGTACAGTCACTTACCAGAACCATTAAACCATTGAAAGCTTTAACCTTAGTTGTCATGCCCATATGCACACGTGTTCTGACTCTAATTGATAGACTCACCAAAACACTTAACATGTAGACTACCAGCAAAAACATAAAATAGTTTACTTACCATTATTCACATCTGGCTTGTAAGTAACCTGGACCCCGAAAATACTTTGGCATCAACACAGAATATGCTAGTTCTATGATGAAAGAGCAATTCTAAATAAACACTATGTTGAATAAAAATTATTTCTGAGATGAGTGCAGTGGTTGGACGCTGTATCTGAGTGGAAGTTGACTTCGCATTTCTCTGGCTTATTATGTAGTTTTCATTTTAAACTATTTCAAGTTTTTCATTTTAAGCTACTCCTATTTCCAATCTCATATCAGTCAGTGGTTGTTAACTTATATCTGGGAATGAACGAAGCACAAACTGATGACATCCATTGGACACCAATTCTGGCAAAAATACAGCAAACGAAATGACCAAATCGGGCACAAGACTAAATGCGATGGTTCACTACACACGTGACTGTAGTGTGTTGTTCCGGATGAGAGTCTGCACCTTCACTTTCTATTCGCCGTTCTAGAATAGATTCAACAAAAAGACTCTTTGTGAGTGGTTGTTAACTCATATCCGGCGGCGCAGTACTGTTGACTCTTATCCTCCATGGTATGATGGTGCCTCTAGGCAACATACCCATTTCTGACCTTTTACATTCACACAATACATCCCCAGTTATGATGCTGTACTTTGAAAAAGAGACAGGACCATGAGGAACCAATAGCAGTGTTTGAATTTGTCACGTGACTCTCTGGAGGCCATGCTGAAGACTTGTTTTGCAGACTGTTCTACAAGGATCATCGCTGCCATTTCTCTCCACAAAAATTGTCTGAAAACGTCACTTCCTTCCCTTTTTCAGTCTGGAAAAAAATGTATTCACAATAATACGTGAGTAAAGCTCCATTTCTAATAGTTTAATGTACTTTATTTTCTAATTAAGTAATGGAAACTTGTTAAAATGCAAATGTTGCCTTGAGGCAACACCGTACCATTATAGATTCACCATTACACCATGGCATTGTGGTATATACTGTTCAAAAGCATACCAGTCATCATAATTTTCTTTTTATCTCTACAATTGAATCTAAATACATTTGATGTTAAAGTTGTAGTAAAGTAAAGTTCAGGCTATTACTGAGAAGGTGCAGCCTCTCCGAGGATAAAGGCATGAAGAAGAAAGGCAGGGGAGCCTTTGAAGAGAAAGCCACAAGCCATGGTGGAGTCCAACTCAGGGCAGTGAAATGGCATGACAATCGTGCCGTCCATCTCCTCTCAACCTTTGCCTCAGCCAACCCAACGGTCTCCGTGCAAAGATGGGATAAGAAAAAAAAAAGGAAGTAGTGCAGGTTGCTTGCCCAAGTGTCGTGCAGGCATACAATAAGAGTATGGGAGGAGTAGATCTTCTAGACTAGCTGATTGCTCTCTACAGAACAAAGGTCAGGTCAAGGAAGTGGTATCACAAGATCGTGTTCCACATGATGGATTTCACTCTAGTGAATGTGTGGCTCTTCTACCGCAGGGACTGCAAGGACCGCAGCATCCCGAAGAAAGAAGTGTACAGCTGGCTGAAATTCAAAGCTGAAGTTGCAAAGTTGCCTTTTCAACGAGAGGAACGCCTGAAGAAGAGGGGGAGACCATCACAGAATGTTGACGGAGGCCTGGCTGAGAAGAAGCGCAGAGGTCCTGCCTCATCACTGCCATCAACACCTGTGCGTCAGGACAACACGGACCAGTGGCCTGTGTGGATGGAGAAAAAGGGCCGGTGCACATACCCTGGCTGTAAGGGTATAGTGAAAGTGCAGTGTTCAAAGTGTGTCACTTACCACTGCTGAGAAGAACTGCTTCATGAATTTCCATAAGCAGTGAGATTGTTTTGTTAAATGGCTCATGTAAAGTTAGATGAAATATGCTTAGAGTCTTCAACACATTCATTCCAATAGGTTGTTCCACAATGGTACAATGTTGCCTGCAAGCAACATTCAGACATGTAATCTTGTTAAAATATTAAAAAGAACTATTTTCATATTTTAAGTGGCATGCATTTTAACCTGTTGAGGATATTTAGTATTTTCCATGTGTTTTTAAATAAATATTGTTCAAATTTGAAACCATAACTCTCTTTTTTCATTACTTACCATTATGGTACAGTGTTGCTTCAAGGCAACGCACCCCAAAAAATATCCTCCAAAAATAATTTCTTGAAAATGTCTTTAGATTATGTTTATTTAGTCTATTCTATGACAAAAAAACACTCCAAACATTTTTTTCCCAACTGGCATCATAATGCGTACCATAGAGGGGAGGATAAAATGTAACCGCATAGTAATAATAATAATTCATTTTATTAACTTTTCTCGAGACTTAAAGCGCTTTACACAAATTGGTCGCCGATAATTACACAGAACGAACAACGAATGGACCGACAGCTATCAAACACAACACTCAGTCTGAGTGAACCACAGCAGCCAATTTGCGCCAGACTTGCTCACACACATAGGACACACAGACCAACTCCAGGTGAATTGGCAGTGACTGGTCAGGGCACTTGTAGGAGGATGCGGCAAGTTTTTTGATGGTGGGAGAAAAATGGAGTACCCGGAGGAAACCCACTGAAACACGCAAACTCCACACAGAGAGGCCCTTGGGTCAGGGTGGGGTTTGAACCAAAGACCTTCTTGCTGTGAGGCACCAGTGCCAACCACTGAGCCACCAAGCTGCCCGAAACATAGTTTCAATAAGACTGTGCGCACAAGCAGAGAGGGAGACAATTCAGAAAAGAAAACAAACTATAGACCCATTAAGACTTAATGGATCTGATGATCAATGAAAATATCAATAATTTAATATTGTAATATGGGAGGGGGGGCGGAGAATATCTTCATGGTGGAATCAGTTAACAGTATTCATAGGCCCATAATGAGGTGGAAAGGTTCTGGACTCCGGCTGATTCTAGGACTTAACGGCCTAGTAGACATGTAGACCGGAAATACATTTTCCTCCTACTAATCCTAGAATTGAACGCAACAAAGCTTATTATACAGCTCCTGTAGTCTCAAGCAAAAGCAACAAAAAAATACGAGTACATGCAATGTTTCTGCGATAGCGTGATTTATTTGCGAAATGTGCACAAAGACACCAAAAGGAGAGATATCATTCTCCCAAAACGAGAGAATATGAGAGATACAAAGAGAAAAGTTACAGGGAAGGAGTCATCCCCCTTTTTCTCTCTCCTTCATTCCGTCAGGTTCACCCGCGCCAACACCACAAGGTCCGTTCGACAGCACCGCCTGCCGGAATCTTTCTAACCTACACCGTCTACGGCAACTTCCTCTCCTTCTCCTACGGGAGACGCGACACGGCGTCGCGTGCGGCGGACGAGGCTTGAAGATCTCCGGCGTCTACGAGCCATGGTGATGGTGGTAAGAGCGATCTGCCTTTTTAAGGTGAAATTCAACCTTTTACAGTCTTCGTTAAACGTCACAACGGATTTGCAACGCTTTCACAGTGACAACACATACATTTCCTTTATTTTTATTAAGTTATTAATTGTATTATTATTCATTATTTATGTAGGCCTATTTATACTGGGCTAATGGACTGAGACCTCTTTTCCAAAGCGTCATGATTACAGACAAACTCTAACATATAACAACAAAACATAAGAAAAAACAAAGAAAATAAAAGTGAAATATAAACAAATAATCCAAATGTGTTTTATAATATTTACAAAATCAGGACAAAAGGACACTATTTAAGTTTCAATAAAAACAAGAACACTCTTCAACTCCCAGCTCCTCCAATATACAACTGTGTTCTGTTTATCTAGAGCAAAACAAACTGCAAGTTATTTCCCAAGGTCTCGTTACACTTCTGGGCTTTCAACGACGATACAGTCCTTTAAGCGCGTCCTTTGACTAACCGATTTGTACTTTAAAATGGATGCAAGGTAACTGAGACAAACGTTATTCCTCAGGCTAAAACCAAACCGTTCGCTGCAAAAGTTTTTCTCATGTGTGTAGGCTTGTAACAACTATAGCCTACATCTTTTGTGATCTGGAAAAACTATTTTCTGCTACTGCCTGCCAACAAGTAAACTTTATATACCTCAGAATATAGTACGTCATCTATTTTACTTTAGTACCAATATACATAGGCCTATAAGGTCAACTCATTATTCAGGCTTTATAATCTTCAACATTAAACAAAAGTAACCCATTTTATTTCCATCATAAATAGATAGCCATAAACAATGGGTTATCTAAATTCTATGTACTTCAATGTATTTAAACATCATTGGGTTGAGCAGGCATTTTCCAGGGCTAATTTGCGGATATATGGCTCCACCTTGTGGTATTCTCTGAGATTGCATTTTGTGTTCATCAGCCATATAGTGTAGGAATGAGATGTTAAGCTTGTCAAGCTGATCATTTGAGGTTATAAATAAATTGCATACAAATCTTTTTTAAGTTCCATTAGGCCTATATCAGTTTGCTTGCTATCAAGGCACAGAAAAAATAAAGGCGGAATACAATAGCTATACAATGTTTTAAGTGTGCCTGTTAAAACACAAAACAAAAAAAGTGTTTGACTGTCTTCGCATATAGGCCTGTCCATCAGTCGAAAGGGGCTGAAAGGTCAATGTATCTAGACTAACTTCCGGTATTCACTGGTTTCGATTCGCTGAATGCTCTCCTGCAGCATCGTGCGCTCCGGACTGCAAGCATCGAGCACCGACGCTCGTCACGGGGTTTACGTCAGCGGCACAGATTCAGGGCTTCAGCTGGAGCCTCGCGCGCTTGTCACCGACAGGAGGTCGAGGGATGCGCGAGGGGCGGCGGTTTACCGTACGCAGAGAAACACGCACACTGACCGCACGAGACCTATGTAGCAGCCAACGGATTAAAGCTGAAGACTTCACCCGCAGCAAGGGCGTATCATTTTATTGGCTTCTTTAAAGAGAGACACGAACATTGACTAAGGTAGGATATTGTTTGGCTAGTATGATGAAGATTGTCGTCACTGATATGTCCATTGAATGTATGCATCATCAGTGAAAGAATGAGTAGCCGATGGGTTTCCCTTCAAATTAGCAAATATTTATTTGAACTCCACAAGTCTCAAGTCTCACACGTGCATGCTATAACGATCCTATATTATATGGCCTGGCTTTATTGCGAAACTGCTGCCTAAAAGTAAATGTTTATAATTATCAATTATCGGACCGTTTAAAGGTATAGCTGCAGATGGAACTATATCAGTGGGTTTATTGAAATTATCTCAGTGAAAAGTTGATCTTAAAAATGGTTGTGTCTTTATAGATAGAGAGAGAGAGAGAGAGAGAGAGAGAGAGAGAGAGAGAGAGAGAGAGAGAGAGGTACAGAGTTCTTTCTTTCTGCTCATCCATCCATGGCTAAATTGTGAAGCGAGAGGGTTGACCTGAGTACATCGGCATCTGGCTGTGTGCCACTGTATCCCACACACACACACACACACACACACACACACACACACACTATACCCCCCATCCACACTAACCCAACACACACACACACACACACACACACACACACACACACACACACACACACCAACCCAACTTACAGTCGTCATACACACACAGACCCCACCCCTGCCACGATACCCACACCCACCCACACAACACACACACACACACACACACACACGCACATGCACGCATACTCACACTCACACACACACACACACACACACACAGGCACCTCCACTTACAATGGTCAAACATACACGGACCCCTTCCCTGCCACTCAAGCGGAAGGAGTGTGTATTCGCCCCGATGACCAATCAACCCTGTGGCAGCAATAAATAGAACACACACACACACACACACACACACACACACACACACACACACACACACACACACACACACACACACACACACACACAGGGGCGAACAGACATGACTTAAACAAGAAGATATTTCAACAAGAATAACAGAAACAGGGGAAATCTATAAAGGGATTCTTAAAGTGAGAGGGAGTCCTCTTCTTGGCCCTGTCTCTCTTATGCCCCCCCCCCCTCTCTCTCTCCCCCTCCCTGCTGCCCCCCAGTCTCTGAATCCCCCCCCCTCTCTCTCTCTCCCTGTCACAATGGATGGCTAAGGCGAGGTGAGAGGAATCCACTCACAGTATATCCAATAAACAGACGTTAGACGTTATCCAATGAAGCTATCTGAAACACTAACTGACCGCACAAAGACCCATCCACCATAGTGCAGTATATATACACAACCCTGTGAACAATCAACCCATCAACCCATCAACCCAACTAAACCCACAGGTGACAAACATTAACTAATCAGTCCCCCGTGCGCTTCAGTCTGGTGTGTGATTGTGCTTGAGCGTCACAGAGCCCCCTCCCTCGAGGCGCGGCGCCCGGCGCGCGCGGACCAGGACGATCTCTCTCTCCGGATCAAGTCCCGATCCAAGACATGGCGGTCGGGAACCCATTGCCGCTCCTCAGGACCGTACCCCTCCCAGTCGAGAAGGGTACTGGACCCTACCCGGACCACCCGGGAGTCCAGGATCTCCCGGACCGTGTCTCTCTGGCGGCTCCGGCTCCGGACCCGGAACGCCCGAACCCACCAACACCGGCTGGAGCATGGAGACGTGGAATACGGGGTGAACCCGCATGGACCTGGGGAGGACCAGTTCATAGGCCACCCTGTTGATCCGCCGGGCCACCTTGAAAGGCCCTACGAACCGGCGTCCCAGCTTGTCTCCCCCCGGAGAGGAAGGTCCCTCGACAGCCACACCCGTTGCCCAGGACGGTAGGACGGAGCCTCCTTGCGCCGCCGGTTGGCCTGGACCTCCCGCCGTCGGGACGTCTGCAGGAGTGCCACCCGGGCCCGTCCCCACGCACGCCGGCATCGGCGCACCAGGGCAGCCGCAGAAGGAACCCCAACCTCCACCTCCTGTTCTCTCTGGCACTCAAAGGGTGACATCCCCAATGAGGAGTGGAAGAGGGTGTTGTGGGCATCTCTGCCCACAGGAGATGTTGGCTCCAGGAGGAGGGGTGCGCCGACGCCAGGCAGCGCTCGCCTCCAGGTCCTGGTTGACCCTCTCGGTCTGCCCGTTGCTCTGGGGGTGGAAGCCAGAGGAAAGACTCACAGACGCCCCGATCAGTTTACAGAAGGCCTTCCAGAACCCGGAGGTGAACTGGGGTCCTCGGTCGCTGACCACGTCGATCGGGAACCCGTGGACCCGGAAGACGTGCTGGAGGAGAAGGTCCGCGGTCTCCGGGGCAGACGGCAGTCGGGAGAATGGAACAAACACGGCCCCCTTCGAGAACCGGTCCACGACCACTGTGATCCCCGTGAAGCCCCGGGAGTCCGGCAATCCCGTGATGTAGTCCAAGGACAGGTGGGACCACACACACACACACTCTTGTTCTGGACGCAGACACACACACACACACATGAACTCCAAGGTCCGTGTGCGGCCCGGGTGGCAAGCCAGTCTCGAGGAGTGACCCCATCGGAGGACCCCGTCCTGAGCCCCGGGTGGGACGAAGACACACACAGAGGAACCCCCTCAAGGCCCGACGGACAGTAGCTTCGATCCCCCACTGTACCGGGGCCAACACACACACACACACACACAGCCTTCACACACACACCTGGAGAAAAACAGGCCCCACGAGCCTGTCTGGAGTTCCGCCTTTTGGTGGCGCCGATGTACTCGAGGTTCCGATGGTCTGTCCAGACCGCGACCGGTGCTGGGCCCCTTCCAGCCAATGCCGCCACTCCTCAAAGGCCAGCTTGACGGCCAGCAGCTCCCACACATTCCGCTCGGCCGGGGACAGACGTCGGGAGAAGAAGGCGCAGGGATGGAGCTTGCCGTCGCGCTGGGAGCGTTGGGAGAGCACCCCACCCACGCCCCAACTGGACGCGCGTCACACACACACACACACGAGGTGCCTAAGCACACACGCCCCCTGAGCCTCAGGCGTCCAGAGGAAGGCCCCGGGCGGCCCGCTGGTCAAGGAGGTGAGGGGGCT
This sequence comes from Galaxias olidus, assembly GCA_026901105.3. Taxonomy (NCBI): domain Eukaryota; kingdom Metazoa; phylum Chordata; class Actinopteri; order Galaxiiformes; family Galaxiidae; genus Galaxias; species Galaxias olidus. The sequence continues at coordinate 53,737 of JAPMUY010009620.1, forward strand.
GCGACAGTGCTGAAGTCCTTGATGAACGATAAAAGTTAGCAAACCCCACACACACACTTGACAACTTGCACCTTAGCGGGGTCCATCTCCACGGCCTGCCGAAACCACGTAGCCCAGGAAGTGGACGCGGGCGGTGTGGAATTCGCACTTCTCCGGCTTAACGTACAGGTGGTGTTGTAGTAGGCGCCGGAGAACCCGTTGGACATGCAGGCGGTGGTCCTCTAGCGACCGTGAAAACACCAAGATGTCGTCGAGGTAAACGAACACAAAGAGGCCCAGCATGTCCCTGAGCACGTCATTGATGAACGACTGAAAGACTGCGGGAGCGTTGGTGAGTCCGAATGGCATGACGCAGTACTCATAGTGGCCGGAAGGGGTGTTGAACGCGGTCTTCCACTCGTCCCCCTCCCGGATCCGCACCAAGTTGTACGCGCTGCGAAGGTCCAGCTAGTGTAAACCGCCGCTCCCTGCAGCCTTTCAAACGCCGCAGTTATCAGGGGTAAGGGATACCGGTTCTTCAACGTGATCCGGTTCAGGCCACGATAATCCACACACGGCCGCAGATCCCCGCCCTTCTTTGGGACGGCCTGATGAACCCCAAGGCCAGGGCTTCCTTAATGTAGGCGTCCATGGCGGCCTCCTCAGGCCCGGACAACGAGAACAGCCCCCCCCGCGGTGGAGTGCTGCCGGGAATCAGGTCGATGGCACAATCGTACTCCCGATGGGACGGCAGACGGGAGGCCCGCCGTTTGCTGAACACAGCCGCCAGGTGATGGTAATCCGCCGGAACCCCCGTCAAATCCACCGGACCCTCCGGCCCCAAGTCCAGTGGCTGGAGCGACGACGGACAGCAGGTGGTGGCACAAGCAGAGCCCCAGCCAACGACGGACCCCGCGGCCCAGTCCAAACGAGGGTTGTGACTCGAGAGCCAGGGGAACCCCAAAATGAGAGGAGCCCCAGGAGACACAATCACATGCAACTGGAGGGTCTCCACGTGATCAGACCCAAGGAACAACTGCAACGGCAGCGTCACCTGGGTTATAGTACCGCTGCCAATAGGATGACCGTCCAAAGCCACCACCGGGAGAGGCGTAGGCAGCGATTGCAGCGGGATCTGCCACCGTTGAACCGTCCCACTGTCAATAAAATTCCCCGCAGCACCGGAGTCCACAAAAGCGTCCAAGGGAACGCGCTGGTCTGCCCAAGCCAGCACCCCGGGCAACACCAGTCTGTGTCGGGGAGAGGTCACCACCGCTAGGCTCACCACCGACCTCTCGGGAGTGGAGGAGCCCTGGCGTTTCCCAGACGGTGAGGACAGGTCCGGCGCCCATGCCCGGCGAGCCCACAAAACAGGCAGAGATGCTCCGTCCGCCGTCGTTCCCGCTCCTGTCAGCCCCAGGTCCATGGTTTCCACACCAGAACCCCCGGTAGAGGCAGCGCTGGGAGCCCCCTCCTGGGAACCAGTGCCCATACTAGTGCCGGGAAAACGGCGAACCCGCCTCTCCCGCAGGCGGCAGTCTATGCGGAGCGCGAGTGAAATAAGCGGCTCCAGCCCGACGATATCCTCCCGGGCCGCCAGCTCATCCTGTATGCCCTCGTGCAGCCCCCGCAGGAACGTAGGAACCAACGCCTCGGTGTTCCAACCGCTCTCGATAGCCAGGGAGCGGAACTCCACCGCGTACTCGGCAACGCTTCGAGCTCCCTGGCGGATCTGCAACAGCCGATGAGCAGCATCCTGACCACGAACAGGATGGTCAAACGTCAGCTTAAATTCCTGCAGGAACAGACCGGCATCAAAACAAGCGGGAGTCTGTCGTTGCCACACCGCCGCAGCCCACTCCAACGCGGAACCACGGAGGAGGGAGATGATAAACGTGATCCGAGCCCGGTCCGTGGCGTAATCCGCTGGGCAATGTTGGAAGATTACCGTGCACTGGGTGAGGAATCCCCGGCATGAGCCGGCTGCGCCATCGTATTTGTCGGGAAGGGAGAGAGGAAGTCCACGAGCCCCCCCCGTATCTGTCGCAGAAGGCAGAGGTCGGGCAATAGCGTCGGCCGGTTCCGTTGGCAGAGAGCGCCCCGCACCTAATCCCAGCAACGAGTCATTCAGACGCCCCAACTCCACCGCAATCTCTGACAACATGCGGCCATGGCTCTGGAGAATGGCCGCCTGCGAATCAACGTCTTTCTGTAGACCGGACAATACCGCTGGATCCGGGTTAGGTGCGGTCATTCTGTCACAATGGATGGCTAAGGCGAGGTGAGAGGAATCCACTCACAGTATATCCAATAAACAGACGTTAGACGTTATCCAATGAAGCTATCGTTTATTTAGAGTGAACACATAACAATGACCGCACAAAGACCCATCCACCATAGTGCAGTATATATACACAACCCTGTGAACAATCAACCCATCAACCCATCAACCCAACTAAACCCACAGGTGACAAACATTAACTAATCAGTCCCCCGTGCGCTTCAGTCTGGTGTGTGATAGTGCTTGAGCGTCACACTCCCCCTCCCTGCTGCCCCCCAGTCTCTGAATCCCCCCCCCTCTCTCTCTCCCCCTCCCTGCTGCCCCCAGTCTCTGAATCCCCCCCCCTCTCTCCCCCCCTCTCTCTCTCTCTCTCTCTCTCTCTCTCTCTCTCTGTCTCTCTCTCTCTCCACCTCTCTTCCTCTTTATTTCTCCCTTGGGGTTCAGTGTATATGTAACATAAATCCTGTCAGCTTAAAATTAGTCATCTTTATTCAAACACACACACACACACACACACACACACACACACAAACCCAATTTACATTCATCATACACACACAGACCCCACCCCCACCCACCCAGCACACACACACACACACACACACACACACGCACACAAAAACCCAACTTACAGTCATCATACACACACAGACCCCACCCCCACCCACCCAGCACACACACACACACACACACACACACACACACGCACACACACACGCACACACACATGCACGCATACTCACACTCACACACACACACATACACATACACAGGCACCTCCACTTACAGTGGTCAAATACACACACTCTCAGGTAGGCAGTTCCAGATTGGATCTGTTTTTTTACTCATATAGAGTAAAGGAGCTGTCTTTGTACTCTTCACTCTTTACACTGTGTACTCTCTGTAGTCTGTTTATTAAGTTCCTTTTTAGGCAAACGCAGCGTGTCACAGTCCTTTGTAGCATAACGTGCTGTGTGTGTCTTCGCTGACTGTCACTGTGGTCTGTGACATCATAATTATCTGGTCTGTGTGTGTGTTTATGCTGACTGTCACTCTGGTCTGTGACATCATAATTATCTGGCCTGTGTGTGTGTTTATGCTGACTGTCACTCTGGTCTATGACATCACAATTGTCTGGTCTGTTTATGCTGTCACTCTATCTGTCTATGTGTGTCTGGTCTATATGTGCTGGATCTACGATCTCGTTACTGGCATTGTTTCCACCTGGTCTCATTTGTGTTGATTGCGTCACCTGTGTTTTCGTTCTTCTATTAAAGTCTTGTCTTTCAGCGGTTTCCGTCCAGTCACTGTTAGAGTTGTATTTAATCCTTGTCTTTTGAGTTGTCTTTTGTCCGCTCACTGTTAATGTAGATAAGCATTGTTTTCTGTCCGGTCACTGTTAAAGTTGTAAATGAGCATTGTTTTCTGTCCGGTCACTGGTAACATTGTAAATAAGCATTGTTTTCTGTCCGGTACTTGTTAACGTTGTATTTAAGCCTTGTCTTTTGAGTTGTCCTTTGTTCAGTCACTGTTAATGTTGTATTATTTTTTTTTTCTTCTTGTTCCTTGTGTAATTCATTTTTGTGTTTTTGATAAATAACTGACTTATCTAGAGGCTTGTGTTTAGTGTGCTGCTCTGATTCGGGAGTTAGCGAATATTATTTTTTTGTCATAATTTTTATCATTATGTGTGTGTGTGTGTGTGTGTGTGTGTGTGTGTGTGTGTGTAGTAGTAATAGCAGCCTGTGTTATCCTTTTAACCAGGGCAGCCATGTATGCACTGAAACTGACCTCAGTAGGACCCAGTAAATAAGACACCCCCCCCCCCTCCACAGTAAACACAGTATTATAAGACCTACTCAACCCCCAGAAAATAAGACATCTCTCTTTCTCTCTCTCTCTCTGTCTCTCTCTCTCTGTCTGTCTCTCTCTCTCTCTGTCTCCCCTCTCCACACAGTATTATGAGACCTACTCAACCCCCAGTAAATAAGACATCTCTCTCTCTCTGTCTCTCTCTGTCTCTGTCTCCCCTCTCCACAGTAAACAGTATTATGAGACCTACTACTACTCCCTCATCTCCACAGTACTTTTCGTTTTCTCCTTTAAAGGACAGGATCATTAAAACTTTATCAAGACAATGAATTATGCATCTTAAGCGGGGTCACAAACACACACACAGGAAATATACCAAAGCTGAATTTAGGTCACTGTGTGTGTGTGTGTGTGTGTGTGTGTGTGTGTGTGTGTGTGTGTGTGTGTGTGTGTGTGTGTGTGTGTGTGTGTGTGTGTGTGTGTGTGTGTGTGTGTGTGTGTGTGGGGGGGGGGGGGGCAGAAGAGATAGAGATAGAAAGAAAGAAAGTAAGACAGAGAGAGACAGAGAGAGATAGAGAGAGAGATAGACAGAGAGATAAGCGAGAGAAAAATAGCTAGAGAGAGAGAGAGAGAGAGAGAGAGTGCATCCCTACATTCCTTGCTAGTTATCCCCAATGATAATGTGTTGTGAGTGAAAGACGGACCCAGAGGTAGAGAAAGATAGAGGGGATGAACCAGAAGAAAGGAAATAGAGGGGGATGGAGAGAAATAGAGTGAGATCCATTAAAAAACAAATACTTGACAGACAGACATTAACTTGACATGAGAGACTGTGGTGCTACCATGTTCTACATGATGAAACACTAACGCGCCATTTATGAGTCCAGTTCATTAATTATATGGATATAGAGGGGGGGGGGCAAGAAGAGTCTAGAACTTATCAGCATGTTGAATATCAATCATTTCATACATTTAACACAACAATTCAATGCAATCTTTGTTTTTTATATTGTACAATTTCACACTCTTGCATTCTTTTGGTCATTCTAATTACTAACTACTTGTCCTCGTTTCCATCTCAGTGTTTGGTGTTTTCCTGTCGTGTGTTTCACTACAGCCTGAATGGTTTGTTCTTTTCATTCCTTGCATGTTTTCTTGTTTTCTTATTAATTTGTTGCTATGGTGTATGGTTTGTAATTGAAGATAAAAACTGAATTTCCTCCTCACCAATGACTGATTGTCTGTGCAATCGTTATCTCTCTCTGTCTCTCTTTTCAGCCTTGAGCTCCTCACCTACGACCCCCTGAACCTTTGGTTTAGGCTTAAGGGGTCGCCCGGAACCGTGTAGGCGAGATGTCATCGACCTCTGACCTGCCCTACTTTTGCCCTCGGTGTGGCGACCACGCCCGCTTTGCCAGCGTACCCGAGCTCCGGTGTCACCTGGTCAGCCGACACACCTACGACACTCTCCTGGTGCTCTCCCAGGTAACCGTGACGACAACGTAACCGTGACGACGACCGTTATGGTCATAGTTTTTTTATTTTTTATAATTACAATAAAAAATCTTCATCAAAGATGAGGATCGCTTTTATTGTCATAGTTTTGTGTTGTTGTTATTAATAATGATAATCATGATGTCATAGAGTGTACATATTTTACCAACAATGATTGTCATAGTTTTGTATTTTGTAGATTTTCCAATGATAACTGTGATGTCAGTTTTGTATTTTGTAATTATGTACTAATTAACTAATAAGTTCAATAATATTCCACAATATTAAAAGTTATTCTTATGGTTTTGGAATCTTAAATATAATAACCACTATGAAGTCATAATAATAACAATAATAATAATAATAGAAATGTTAGTCTCATTTGTATCATATAGACTTGGAGCGACCCTGTCCACACGTAGCAGAGTATTTTTATAAACGCTAAAATATAAAATACCCGGCTATGTGTGGACGGGGTCTTGGAGCTAGCCAATGTGCTTTAATAGCCTTGTAGCTTGAATAAATGAGTGGCATCATTATGATAACACCTCCTTTAAAATGTTTTCCCTGCTATCATTATCTAACACATGACGAGAAAGCACTTTTCCTGTTAACTGTGTAAAACCTCTCTGTGTCTGGAGTGCTATTGTTTTTTTTGTTTTTTTTGTATAGTCTTAATAAAACCTCTTCCCCCTCTCACAATCTCCTACCAGGCCAGGGCTAGAAGCTCCAGACCTGGAACCCTCCTGCCCCTCGCCGGCCCGCCCGTGGCCCAGAAACAGAGCTCCTCGTCGGGCTCAGAGCTCCAGGGTCTCCCCTTGCCCCTGGCATGTCTGGATCTAGCCTCTTCCAGTGCCTCGGCCAATCTGCTTGCAGAGGTGTTTGGCACATCTGACTGGAAACTCACAGGTACTGAAAGAAGCTTTAGAACATACTGTTTCACTTTGTCTGTTTTAATACTTCAATTTGTTTATGATTTTATCTTCGTACACTAAGATTTAATCACCGTCTGTTAATACTTCAATTTGTTTAACATTTTATCTTGGTACACTAAGATTTAATCACCTAGTGCCCGATTGTAGTCGGACAAAAACAAACATTCCAAAATTCTTGAACTCATCTTACTATTGTTTCAATTAGAATCATTCTTTTTATATTGTTTCCACACAAATGGGGCGACGCCTTGGCAGAGCTGGGTCAGATGGGCATCTCAGACAACTGCTGTCTTTTTAAGCCACAGTTTAACTCACCACTCTGACTCTTACAACTGCTGTTATCCACATCACACCAATCAACCAGTAGTGTAACACAGTATTTTTAAGCCACAGTTTAACTCACCACTCTGGCTCCTACAACTGCTGTTATCCACATCACACCAATCAACCAGTAGTGTAACACAGTATTTTTAGTAACAGTTTCACTCACCACTCTGGCTCCTACAACTGCTGTTATCCACATCACACCAATCAACCAGTAGTGTAACACAGTATTTTTAGTAACAGTTTCACTCACCACTCTGGCTCCTACAACTGCTGTTATCCACATCACACCAATCAACCAGTAGTGTAACACAGTATTTTTAAGCCACAGTTTAACTCACCACTCTGGCTCCTACAACTGCTGTTATCCACATCACACCAATCAACCAGTAGTGTAACACAGTATTTTTAAGCCACAGTTTAACTCACCACTCTGGCTCCTACAACTGCTGTTATCCACATCACACCAATCAACCGTAGTGTAACACAGTATTTTTAAGCCACAGTTTAACTCACCACCCTGGCTCCTACACCTGCTTCTATGCGCACTTCTGCACACACACTATACTCCTGCTTGCTGCTTTGCACCCACCTCCAGCCCAGCCTCCACTTACTTCGGGTCTGTCTCTCAGTATATCTCAGGGGGGCGAGGGAAGGGGGGGGAGGGGGTCGGCAGATATCTGCTCCCTGCCCATGGTTGTTCACTAAGTGTTTGAACGTGACTTTGGGTGGCAAAATATTTCAGAGCAGCAGACTCCTCGATGCCAACTTTCAATGTATTTCCATGCTATAGGTTATGGTTTATAAACAGTTAAACATATCACAAGTTGTCCTGAATGAAAGCACATTGTCTCCATGCCAATACGGATTTAGTTTATATTTATAAATCCCCATTAAGAAAGAGAGAGAGAGAGAGAGAGAGAGAGAGAGAGAGAGAGAGAGGGAAAGGAAGGGTGAGAGAGATAGATGGAGAAAGAGAGAAAGAGAGAGAGAGGAGAGAGAGAGAGAGAGAACTTTGCGCGAAGAAGAAGAATTTTTGCCAAGTTTTGTGTCGTTTTCCGTTTGGTAATATTCAGTCAGAATCACTTTCACTGCATCTGCTTCTGTAACGATGAATGTATTTGTTTTTAACTTTGACACTGTACCATTTATTCATATCCCTTTGAGCTCTCGCTCCAACAGACCCTTCCACTGCTCTTGCTCTACCCAGCGCCCTGCATCCTTCCCCTGGGCACACGCGGACCCAAGTGGGGGTCCGGGAGCTAGGCCGCCTGGAACTGGGTAGAGAACTGGGGCTGGAGTTTGGCCTGTGCCCAGGGGAGAGGCTCCTGACTGGGGCGCTGGGACTGGAGGAGAGGCTGGGTCTGGGGCTAGAGCAGCGCATCGGCCAGACGTTTGCCGAGGTGGAGGAGAGGGTGGCGCGGCGGGTCGGACGTCTGAGGGAGGAGCTACGCAGGAGAGAGGCGGAGTTGGAGGAGGAGAGGCGGGACGGCGAGCGGATTGGTCGAGAGAAGCAGGAAGTGGAGGAGAGAGCGGCGTACCTGGCAAGGCAGGTGTCCATTTCTGTCAAGATGATGGACCGACTGAGAGACGATCTGGAGGGGAAGGAGAAAGAGCTGGAACAACGACAACAGTTAGTGCCTGCCTGCCTGCCTGTCTGCCTGCCTGCCTGCCTGCTTGCCTACCTGTCTGTCTGAATAGTATATATCAATCTTTCCAAAAGTGAAACAGAATTATCCATACATAGAAGAAGTGGAATTGGAGAAATAACGAATGAACATATACTGGACTCATAAATGGCGCATTAGTGTTTGATCATGCACAACATGCACCACAGTCTCTCATGTCCAGTCGGCTGGTAACCCACAGGGTTGCCCGGGGCGATGCCATATTTAGACTGACTTCCCGGTCACCTCGAAGAAATGAGGTTGATACACAC
>JAPMUY010009620.1:67500-84970 GCA_026901105.3 Galaxias olidus
ATTATCACCATCGTCATCCTAGTGAACATCATCATCATCATCACCATCATCACCATCGTCATCCTAGTGAACATCATCATCATCATCATCACCATTATCACCATCGTCATCCTAGTGAACATCATCATCATCACCATCATCACCATCGTCATCCTAGTGAACATCATCATCATCATCATCATTGTCACTGTTATGACCATGACCATCATCGTGACCTTCATCATCATGATAAGCTGTGTGTGTGTTTGTGTGCGTATGTGTGTGTGTGCGTGCATGCATGTGTGTGTGTGCGTGTGTGTGTGTGTGTGTGTGTGCGTGTGTGTGTGTGTGTGTGTGTGTGTGTGTGTTTCAGTTTCTCACCACTCTGTCCCAGTGGTGCACACAGACGAACTGTCTGGTTCTACAGAACCTGAAGCCCAGAGCCAAGAACCGCGAGGAGAGCAGAGAGGACTACCACAAGACCACTCGGCAAGAAAACAACACACTGTACCAAACACACAACACTAAAGGATTCATAAAGTACTGTACCAAACACACAACACTAAAGGATTCATAAAGTACTGTACCAAACACACAACACTAAAGGATTCATAAAATACTGTACCAAACACACAACACTAAAGGATTCATAAAATACTGTACCAAACACGCAACACTAAAGGATTCATAAAGTACTGTACCAAACACACAACACTAAAGGATTCATAAAGTACTGTACCAAACACGCAACACTAAAGGATTCATAAAGTACTGTACCAAACACGCAACACTAAAGGATTCATAACACACTGTACCAAACACACAACACTAAAGGATTCATAACATACTGTACCAAACACACAACACTAAAGGATTCATAAAGTACTGTACCAAACACGCAACACTAAAGGATTCATAAAGTACTGTACCAAACACACAACACTAAAGGATTCATAAAATACTGTACCAAACACACAACACTAAAGGATTCATAAAGTACTGTACCAAACACACAACACTAAAGGATTCATAACATACTGTACCAAACACACAACACTAAAGGATTCATAAAGTACTGTACAAAACACACAACACTAAAGGATTCATAACATACTGTACCAAACACACAACACTAAAGGATTCATAAAGTACTGTACCAAACACACAACACTAAAGGATTCATAAAGTACTGTACCAAACACACAACACTAAAGGATTCATAACATACTGTACCAAACACACAACACTAAAGGATTCATAAAGTACTGTATCAAACACACAACACTAAAGGATTCATAACATACTGTGCCAAACACACACCATAACAGGATTCATATTAAGACTTCCACAAGATCTCAACAGCCTGAAAAACTGTCTGACTAGGATCGGCCCGGTAGAGTTGTGATCCGAACCGAGCCTCTGAAGTCTGGATGAGGTGAACAGTTATTTAGAGTGGAGTCGCCAATAGACCACAAGATGGTGGAGGATTTAGCTGAATAGTGAAGAGTGTTGCAATAGGAACATGAATGCACACATAATACCTTGATGCGTAGTCGTAGAGTTTCTGTCAGCTAACAAGACGTTTCAACAATAGAAGTAGGCCAGAAAAGAACGTACACATGCGTCAATGTTAACATACAAATTCAAACAAATAAAAACATAATTTAAATAGACCACAAATTAAACATAGAAATACTTGAACTAAGGTGTGTCTGTCTCTGTGTAAGTGAGGGCCTTTTTGTGTGTGTGTGTGTGTGTGTGTGTGTGTGTGTGTGTGTGTGTGTGTGTGTGTGTGTGTGTGTGTGTTGTGTCCCCAGAGGCTGTCTGGAGTCGGGTCTGGAGGCCTTGTTGAGGTCGGCGGGAGGGAGTCTCCAGCTCCTTAAAGTTTATAACTGTCCTCACGTTCTCACCGACCGCTCTCTGTGGCTGGCTAGCTGCTACTGCAGAAACCTACACACACTCATCTACAGGTGAGGGGGGAACGCACACACACAAGCACACACACACACACACACTCTCTCAACAACCTCTCTCTGTGGCTGGCTAGCTGCAACTGCAGAAACCTACACACACTCATCTACAGGTGAGGGGGGAACGCACACACACAAGCACACACACACACACACACACTCTCTAAACAACCTCTCTCTGTGGCTGGCTAGCTGCTACTGCAGAAACAGTGAGTGAGGAGGGGTCTTTGTCTTACACACACACATACAGGTGAAGGAAAGGGGGTACTGTATGTCATCTACAAATCTCCCTTATTAGTTATTTGCTGGTTTATTCTTCTGCATCACATGGCATTGTCATTCTGTCATTGTCCAAACAAGCTGTGTATATTTGTTTTAGTCAGACTCCATGAATATCGCTTTGATTATGGAGGTGATACCTGTCTGTTTGTGTTTGGCTGTGTGTGTGTGTGTGTGTGTGTGTGTGTGTGTGTGTGTGTGTGTGTGTGTGTGTGTGTGTGTGTTTCTTTGTTTGAGTGTGTGTGTGTGTTTGTTTCTCTTTAAATGTGTGTGCATGTGTTTATTTCTCTTCATGTGTGTGTGCGTGTGTGTTGGTTTCTCTGTGTGTCTGTGTGTTTCTCTTTATGTTTGTGTGTGTGTGTTTATGTGTGTGTGAGTGTGTTCTAACAGGAGCCAGTTGGACCCCATGGGTCACGAGGTGGTTTGGGCGTTGGGAGCCGGCTGCAGGAACATCACATCCCTGCAGGTGGCGCCTCTACACCCCTGGTGAGTATCCTTGGCGATGCCGCTCTGTGTGGAGGTGATGATGGTGTATTACCATGACAACAACTAATGTGTGTAGTATGTAACCCCTGGCAATGTCCAGTGTTAATAATAATAATTTTTTATTTATATATTTTTTACAAATATTATCATGACAGCATAGCATTGTATTCACCAAAGTAAATCAGTCAATAAAACTTGGTAATCTTTTATTATTTTAATTAACGTTTTTCATATATATATTTAAATGCTTTAGTTATCCCTTCTTCTTCAGCCAACAGCCAACCCGCTTCAGTAACCGCTGCCTGCAGACGATTGGTCGCTGCTGGCCACACCTCCACTGGCTTAGTGTGGGCGGGGCTGGCTGCGGCACTCAGGGATTGGTTGCTGTTGGTGAGAGCCATCTACCAACACCCATACTAGAGTAACTAGACCTCCACTATACATAAACTATATCCAGAGTGACATTACACACTATCGGCAAAATTTGGATTTCGAAGGTGGGCGAAACACAGCTAGAAGTTTCCATTTCTCCAGTTTCTTTAAATGTACATCTATTGCCTTCTGAAAAAGTGGGTGGGGCATGTCCCCTGTGTGTGTCAGTGTGTGTGTGTAGTAAATTACACACCTGTAACACACACATTCTTTAACCTCCCTGGTGTGTGTGTATGTTTCTCTGCAGTGCGTAGCTGTGTCGATCTGCAGGTATTGGAGCTGGAGCGCATTACCGACCTCGGCCAGGAAGTGGCAGTAGAGCTCTGCAAAGAAGGGCTGAAGAATCTAGAGACCCTCCTGCTGACCCACTCCGCTGTCACTGGGAAAGCCATACTGCACTTCCACAGTGAGTCTATTTACACTACACTACTATTTATCACAGTCAGTTTTGTCATAGAGGCCTGTTACTAGGATACCCACAACCCTGTATTTGTTACGTTAAACATGTACATTTCCTCAGAGATTGTATTTCAGAATTTGTTGTTAAAAAAAAAGAAGAAAAAAAGAGGCCAGTCACTTCCAGTCACAGTGTCAGTCAACTGTACTTCTGTAGCTACAAGTCTTGTTACTGTTTTGCAGATAGCACAAATTTGGTCCTCCAAAATGCCGTAGCGTCTCTAGCAACAGCGTATTAAACGTTCGGTAACAGGCCTCTTCTAAATAACTGGGCTTTTTAAAATAGTACATTACTATGCAGTCAGTCGCAACCTATCTCTCTCTCATGGAGAACTCAGTCTAAACTCTTACGTTATAACAGAAAGTCTTGGTATCAGATCATTCAACTGTCAATTTCTATCATTAACATATTCAGTCTACTACTCTTTTTAATCCAGACATTATTATTATTGTTATAAGTATTATTATATTCAGTCTAAAGACTATCCTTCACTATCTGGCCTTCCAGTTTAATCAGAATAAAAACGGTTGTATTAAAATAAATACCTCTTCCCTCTCTTTGCAGATGTCTGTTAATCTCAGACAGCTACTCTAACAGACCTGTTTTTAGGTGTGTTAATCTAAAATCTGCTGTCTTTAGGTGTGGGAGTGTGTTAATCTAAGGTCTGTTGAAGAGAAGTTTAACAAATCTGTATACTTTGTCTCTTTTTGGGTGTGTGTGTGTGTGTGTGTTAATCTCAGGTCTGTTGTAGGGAAGGTTGTCTCTCTTTAGATGTGTGTTAATCTCAGGTCTGTTGTAGGGAAGGTTGTCTCTCTTTAGATGTGTGTTAATCTCAGGTCTGTTGTAGGGAAGGTTGTCTCTCTTTAGATGTGTGTTAATCTCAGGTGTGTTGTAGGGAAGGTTGTCTCTCTTTAGATGTGTGTTAATCTCAGGTCTGTTGTAGGGAAGGTTGTCTCTCTTTAGATGTGTGTTAATCTCAGGTCTGTTGTAGGGAAGGTTGTCTCTCTTTAGATGCGTGTTAATCTCAGGTCTGTTGTAGGGAAGGTTGTCTCTCTTTAGATGTGTGTTAATCTCAGGTCTGTTGTAGGGAAGGTTGTCTCTCTTTAGATGTGTGTTAATCTCAGGTCTGTTGTAGGGAAGGTTGTCTCTCTTTAGATGCGTGTTAATCTCAGGTCTGTTGTAGGGAAGGTTGTCTCTCTTTAGATGCGTGTTACTCTGGGGTCTGTTGTAGGGAAGGTTATCTAATCTGTATTTTACTGTCTTCCTTTAGATGTGTGTGTTAATCTCAGGTCTATAGTGGTGCAGGTTGGTGTAGCAGACTACTTTGAAGATCCAGACACTCAGGAATCTCAGAAACAGTTTGAAGACATGGTCAGCACACTGCAGGTTGGTGTCACTGATAACAAACACACACACACACACACACACTGCAGGAGTGTCACTAGAACACTGGAGGTCTGTTTCACTAAAACACACACACACACACACTGCAGGAGTGTCACTAGAACACTGGAGGTCTGTTTCACTAAAACACACTGGAGGTCTGTTTCACTCACACACACACACACACACACACGCACGCACGCACGCACTGGAGGTCTGTTTCACAAAAACACTGCAGGAGGGTGTCACCAGAACACAAACACACACACACACACATTGCAGGAGCTGTATCAATCATTGGCCACACGCACAGCAAGTGGTTGTCACTAACACACGCACACACACACAGTACTTAGTGTTAAGATTAGTTGCTACCCCTGTATCAGTGTCAAACTTGCAAATTTCAAAACATGAACTTGCACAGGGCAAACCCTTTTGAAAGACCCTCATCAAATTATCAGTAACGATACTACTCAACTCACGATTCGATACAATTCCCCATTTTTGGATTCAGATGATGTTCTCAATGTAACATGAGAGTGAAAACAAATTATGACTGAAAAAGATTCCTTAATTTTTTCTCTCCAACAAAAACTTTAGTATCAAATTAATGTTGAGGTAGGGAAAAAAAACACTATGAAAAACAATGCATAATGCTTATTTTAGCGCCAGAGGTGGGAAACCTTTAAAAGCCACAGACCTCAGTAACTAACAGCTAACCGTTTATGAGATAGCATGTTACACTCGGCCATATCTATGACAGAGATTTCGCAACATAGTCTAGACATCATTCATAAAACCGTTAGAATTAGCTTTCGGTAGCGAACGAGCTAACGTTAGCTTTATTTTTTTTTGCTATATTGAAGCCTCAAGGGCCAGATCAAATAGTTGACGGTTTCATTGAGTATTGTTACATTCCCAGTTAGCAGTTTAACATATGTATAAACTTCACACAATAGTATTTTACGGTGTTATTAAACTCTGATGTAACGTGTTTGTTTTTCAGGCTCTGCAGAAGCTACCGGAGTTGTGCAACATCTTGCAGGTCAAAACCGAATGACCATGTTGAAAGCAGGAACATGCTGTCAGCCACGCACAACCAAAAGACACTTTAATCTGTTAATCAAAACTTTCAATTAACTTCTCTCTGACAGTTGAACACATAAAAATAATACATATTCTGGTATCAACTCTAAACGCTGAATTGCATTTTTTCCATTGGCATTGTAGAGTACAGTAGCCTACATACTATACTGTGTGTAATTTCATAATGTTTAAGTATTTACCTAGATAATAAATACGACTAATTCATTAGTGACTAAGGTAAAAACAATACCTTTACATATGACATACACACATTTCAAGAGTCATCACATGTATTTTACAATTACACATTATCTCAACATTTAAATTAAGATTAGACACTTATCTTTCCAGATTTCATAAATGCCAAAGCATCAGTGTTCATTTTAAAATTTGAGTGGTTGAGATTTATGGAAACTTCAAACCCCTTTCTTGATTTAAAAATGTATTAAAATGAACCTTATGATACAGATGCAAACATATCTTAAAATTAGAAACATCTTCATAATAGTATATATACTAAGATGTGGTCACAATAAAAATATTGCTGTGTACAATATGATACAGAATATAAATATTTTATCACTACACTTTTATATTAAAACGGTGTTTTTTCTACAGTTCATGGTGTTGCGTCTCACCTGAACAAGAATGTATTTTTAGAGACCTTGACTGACTGAAGCTCTTCCCACACTGATCACAGTGGAACGGCTTCTCCCCTGTGTGAGTTCTCTGGTGTGTCTTTAGGTCACCAGATTGACTGAAGCTCTTCCCACACTGATCACAGTGGAACGGCTTCTCCCCTGTGTGAGTTCTCTGGTGGCTGTGAAGGCTGCTAAAATGACTGAAGCTCTTCCCACACTGATCACAGTGGAACGGCTTCTCCCCTGTGTGAGTTCTCTGGTGGCTGTTAAGGTTTGGTAGCTGACTGAAGCTCTTCCCACACTGATCACAGTGGAACGGCTTCTCCCCTGTGTGAGTTCTCTGGTGTCTGTGAAGGCTTTGTAAGTGACTGAAGCTCTTCCCACATTGATCACAGTGGAACGGCTTCTCCCCTGTGTGAGTTCTCTGGTGGCTGTGAAGGCTTTGTAAGTGACTGAAGCTCTTCCCACATTGATCACAGTGGAACGGCTTCTCCCCTGTGTGAGTTCTATGGTGTTTTTTTAGTGTACCCGAAACACTGAAACTCTTCCCACACTGATCACAGTGGAACGGCTTCTCCCCTGTGTGAGTTCTCTGGTGGCTGTGAAGGCTGTCTAACCGACTGAAGCTCTTCCCACACTGATCACAGTGGTGAGGTTTCGGTTTGTCAATGTCTTTCTGCTTCTTAGTGGGGGGCTGGGCCCGGACAATTCCAGATGTGGCGATTGGCTGAAAGACTCTGGTAGATTGGAAACTTTCTGATCGGATTTCTCCACTTTGCAGCATCAAAACGTACAGGTCATGGTGGCACCTGTCATACATGAGATATGATTTAGAGATACTCAGTAGATAATCATAATTTATCTTAAGAGGATTTTCCTTTGAGTGTAATTCTAGATATTCATATCCCTTGTGTGTGCACAGCTCATTGATAACAATGTAGTTTAATTTTCTGAGAAGTGTAACATAGTCTTTAGCCAGATTGTGTGCACTAGCTAACATGTACAAATTCATAATGTTGATAGCGTTTTAAAACTTACAATCACACACAAAATACAAACTTTTTCTATTTGCTTAATAAAAATAAGCGATGCTTTGTTGTTCAAGGTAACATCCACAAATACACAGTACTAAATGTAAATATAATTGAAGTGCAATTATTCCAGGGCTTTTGGAGAGAAAACAGTGATCCCTAGTGTGGATGTTTATGACTTGCCTCTTGATGTGTTTGTGGAGGTAGATCTGAGCTGTGTAGGAGTAGCTACATTCTGAACAGGAGAACACCTCCATCTGGGGCGACTCTGCTTTTACTCCTGAGAAAAACAGGGAATGAGAGGCAACGGTTATTATAACAGAATGAAGAAATGAGGAACAACTGAGATGTTACGGATCGACAACGGTCAAATATTTTGCCGTTTTAAATGTAACTGAAGAGAGAAGATGAAGTGAGCAAACAAGACAGTAAAGATGGTTGTATTTACAGCCACTGGACAAATATAGAACCAAGATGCAGCATTTGGATTAATGATTATATTCTTCTAACATTTTTACTGTTGATTTTAAATGTATTGTTCATAAGTAGAGTACTGTTGTTGTCACATTGTTATGGACTGTGAAAAGAGTCAGAAGCAAAGCAAAAATGATGGCAAGACTGAAAGCCCAACCTCTGACGGAGCTCTTCCTCTCCCAGAGCTTGTCAAAGCTGATGCCCAGGTCTCTGGCGTATTCCTCTCCGTACCAAACCAGCAGCTCCTCCCCTACAACCAGCGGCCGACAGCAACGATACAGGATCCCTCCTCGGTACTGAAACGCCACCAAGTTCTGCTCCTCCTCGTTACGGGCACAGTTCACATACCTAGAGGAAAGTGATGGAACAAGAGAACAAGAAAGTCAAAATACAAATCAGAAAATTAAAAAATCTAGGTTCTGTACTTTGTTCAGTAAGCTAAGTTGATACATCACGAGGTAACAAAGGTAAGCGATAGGGAAGAGAGAAACACAGAAAAGACTGTGCACACACCATTGTACAATTAAACACCATTCAAAACTAAATACTTTGAGCTTAGAGAGAGAAGGAGCAAGTAGTCTGAAAAATAAGAGTCGTATCTCTTCCCACCTCATCCAGTTTGAGTGAGTTTCTTTCTTGGCATCGATGTACACGTTGCAGTGTCTACTCTTAAATATCTATAGGGAAAACAAGAAACAGAGTTAGCTTTATGGTCTACCTCTCGTGATGGGGAAGTAAAATACAGTTTAATATAAAACAGTTATTAACATATCTGTAAACTGGGTGCTTGTTCATTTTAGAGTCATGCAGTGGAAAGTCTGCTATTGCATTTCTTAGTTTATATTATCTGAATTTGAGGAATTGAGTTTCCTTTCTGAAGCTTCTTCTCGATAAAAATAGAACAAAAGTGTGTGTTGTCAACATGAAGAAATTATTAAAACTATTTCAATATCAGTCTCCTTCTGAAATGAAACTATCCTACATTGTACTAACGTGGTATACAACCTAGCTGGATAAACTCGTACATCCTCTCCCCAGTCTGCTGGTCCAAACTCACCACCCAGGAGTATCCGCTCTCGATGGCTTCGTCTTTGTCCATGATCTCTCCTTCATAAGGTCCGTAGTGAACTCCTCCTGACACCACCGAGTCCCCACAGTGAAACACCCCGAGACCTGCTCCTGTTATACCAGACGGTTTTACCTGTCGAAAAGTAGAGACGGGCGGGAGGAGGGGGAGACAGGGAGGGAGGAGACGGGGGACAGGGGGGAGGAGAGGGAGAGAAAGGGGGATTGGAATATGGAGGGAAAAAGAGACGGGAAAGGACAAGAGTGAAAAAAAAAAAAAAAAAAAAAAAAAGCAAACAGAGATAAAAGTGAGACTAAAACGGCTCTTTAAATAGTTTTAACAACCACTACCGACTACCAAGTTGGAGTGACGCCAACTAAGAATTTACTTCTGAGTCGTCAAATCATGCCTTATTGTCGAATCATCTTTTTATTTCATTTTTTTGTCTTAAAAGTCCAGCCAAGATGCTTCGATTGTCTTGCAAAATTGGACAGTGCAACAAAGAGATTGATTAAAATCTAGCATTATTTTCATATAGTTATTAACAGTATTAATAACGGTTGAGAATGAATTTGGTCTATCAACGAACTTAGTGTTGTTAATGGAATTAACTCACGCAAGTCATGGACGCACATACATTAAATGGAGAATGCGTTAGCTAGACCGAAAATAACCTTGCTGAACTGCAAGCGTATCCCCCCACCCCGGCAGTAAAAACCGGTTATTACATCACTATATCGTATAATTCCATTGTAATATATGGTGCTGTGCCTGAATAACCGGTAATTACATCACTTTCGTATAATTACATTGTAATATATGGTGCTGTACCTGTAATCCAGGAGGTAAGGTCTTCCTGGCTCTGTCTCCCACTCCCAGCGGAACATGAGTGTCTGGGACAAAGAGAGGAGGACCGTGCACGTCACACTCCTCAATGTAAAACGACTTGCACTCATCACAGTCTGAAAGAGAGAGAGGGATAAGAAAATAAAATAAAAGGGATGATAAACCTCCCCCCTAAACACAATTAGACTAAACACAATGTCACTAAATAGACTAAACACAATGTCACTAAATAGACTAAACACAATGTCACTAAATAGACTAAACACAATGTCACTAAATAATGTCACTAAATAATGTCACTAAATAGACTAAACACAATGTCACTAAATAGAGTCAAAAGATAAGATGGACAGAAAACTTTGAATAGAATAAAACCTGAACAAAGCACCTGGGAAAAACACAGGTAGTGGTCACCTTTGAAAATATGGAAAAGAATAAAGGAGAGAATTAGAGAAAACCTTACAGAGGTAGTGATCATCTAAGGTCTCCTCTTCTTCCAAATAATTGATCTGTTTTCTTTCTCTGAGCTTCCTCTTGAAGGTACCTATGATATCACTCACTCACACACACACACACACACACACACACACACACACACACACACACACACACACACACACACACACACACACACACACACACACACACACACACACACACACACACACACACACCACTGAGGCTGGTGTATTTACTGAGGCATAACACAACTGATCCATTACGTTTTATTATGATTAATTAATTCCAACTAATGTTATTACATGTCTAGTAATGCAGCTAAATAAAGTAGTATTCTGGACACACCAACATAAAACTTCAAGGACAGACAGCTGAAAGTGATTTCTGTGTTTCACCTGAAGTTGATGCTTTGGGACCTGGTGGACGTTCTCTTCCACTGGTAGTAGAATCCTTTCCCTGTGATGCTGCCCCCTGAATCTTACAACCCCCCTTTTTGGACTTCGTACCACCACTGGACCCTGAATTCTGGACCGATAGAAATCATTATTTAAATCTATGAAAAGGTGGAATGTGAGGGTAAGCACGCCAGCACTTTTTGCCACAGGATAGTTGGGGCATTATGAGGCTTAATCACTTCTATTACCTCTTCAATGCTATGCACCCGTAAAATACTTGGTATACTTTCCATTATCTGTATCTGTCTGTCTGTACACAATGCAATTGACATAAAACTCCCCATACAAGGTTTGGTCTTACTATCAGAACACAGACTTGGCCTGTTTGAAAAGCTGATGTTGTACTGGTTTGAAGAGCTCCTGTCTCAGGGTCTGCTGGTCTCTCTACTGGTTTGTTAGCTGGTCTTGCCACTGATCTTTCTGCAGGTGGTCTGAAGGCTTTGGGTGCTGTTAGATTAAACAAACCGCAACACAAACCGGTAAGTAGCCCATGTCTCGTTAAATTCTCTTAAGAAATTGTATTTCAAAATAATCAGCTACCTTGACCGGCATGGACTCCCCATTTTAAACTATATCTGGAAGAACTGAACTGATTTCTGCTTGTGTGGTGTACTATCAAGGTCAATAACACAAAAAAAAAACACATGCTTTTCATTTCCCAACTATCCTAACTCATCTAGTATATATCTGGATAAATTAAAAAAATTCTAAATATGACATAAAATAGTAGAATTAACGGGGCAGCTATAAATCTCCACATTAGACGAGCCTATTTCTACTCTACCGTTGGTGTCACAGCAAGTTTCAGTGAACAGTTCTAACTTCAATTGATATCAAACATACCCGGGGGTGGTCTCTCCATGCGAGGCGTCCACTCCTCCTCTGAGTCGCTGGATTCAGGGACAGGGGGCAGACGTGCTTTGCCCTTTCTCATAAAGAGTGGAGTTGTAGATGGTAAACCTGATGAGATGGAGAGAGAGACGGGAAGGAAAAAGGAGAGGAACAGAAGGAATCAAGTTGAAAGGGTATGATCACGTAAGATGAATCATTGTTACTAGGGTTGCACATTTTCATGATTTTCTATGATCGATTCATTATCCAATTTTTTTTTAAATATAGCGTATGAATTTGTTAAGGTCGCACTTACAGTTGAAAACAACACTACTAACACATATTTCCTCTCGAAAAGAGCTGACGCTTATTATGCTAGTGGCAACTTTATATAGGCTATTCCTTTTCGGGACGAAAAAAGATCCTCATTCAGAAATTTTTGGGGGAATATAAAATGTTTTGCTTAGTCAGGGGGAGTCATGTGTGCATCTTCTTTATTTTCAATAATAATAATAATAGTAATAATAAATGCTAATCATAATAATATTGAATTGCATTTGACATAGCATGTGAAATGTTCTCACACTGGACTTAGTTTAGCTTGTTTCATAGTTGAGCAGCCCACCCTCTTCGGTTTGAAGTATGCCTCAATAGTTTAATTTTGTGCTGTGAATTCCAACCAAAAGACCAGACCGAAAACTGTTCAATAATTATTATTATTTTTTTTTTTAAAGTCTTGATTGAATAAATTCTTAATGAAGAATAAATTTTCAGCAATTAATTAATAACAACCCTAGTTGTTAGATTTCTGTGGCTTCTGTTGTTTGAGGAACAGTTGTATGCTCATGTCTTAACTTATACATCTTTATTGAGGCAAATGTTCAAATGAGGTATGTTTTACAATAAAACTTTTTTTTTTAAAGTTTGGTCCCCCCAAACGCCATCATTTATTTGAAAGGATTTCGCTATCGCTTAGTTAATTCTCACAGTGCTACTTTGTAAACAATATTTGTCTGGTACCGATAGCAACCATGGCCAGGTGATTCCTCTTCATGTTCTTGTATCGAACTTTTTCCCACTCCATCAAACGCGCCCACTCCGCCTTGTTGAAATGTTGCCTCAGGTCTTCATACTCCTCCTAATTGGGGTTGACAGGTGCTCATGTGTAAACGGCTTAGAAAAAACGTTTTGGTCATATTAAAAAAACCTTGAAAGCTAATTAAAGATGACCCTATCGTCCACTCAATCCTCACCTCATCTGAAGAACTCATTTTGGCTGCTCTTTTACCTCAAAGTATATGCACTTGGCTGTTGACTTTGCTGTAGAATCTTAATTTACAGGATATCAACGACAGTCACAAAATAGATAATGTTAGTTAGTGCACGTCTTCGGCGTAAAATATATATATATGCTGGCTAATGTTTGCACAAGTACTTTGCCACGTGCGCTACTTTGGCTAGGTTAACACTGCCAAGCTATGTTCAGCTAACATCAGTGTTAGCTTACAATTTTTAGCAAAGCAGCTAATTAACCCTAGCTGTTATAGCTAGCTAGCTGTAACTTCAGTTTTACCAAAAGCACACATTTGTACAAAACAGTGAACATGCCACTAAATAAGATGGCACGGTTAATAAGTTATAAAATTTAAAATTAGATTGCTAGCTTGATAATAGTGGTGCCACACAAGTACAGAGAAGCTACCTGCCTACTTACCTTCGAAAAACTGCTCAGGGAATGACTTGAACTCTGAGGCAAAACTACTTTAGAAGCGGTCCTCGAGACCGTCTTTGGCGCGTATGCACAGCGGCGGGAAATATGTTTCTGTTTCTAGAAATTTCTATACATTTTTAAATGCTTTACTTTGAAACTAGCTAGCGATTTAAACTACCAGTATCAGGTCACATTTCTATTAGATTTTTGTTCAAAATCCTATTCAGAATGAAAATATTGCTTATGCCTAGTTCCTGAAGCATTGCATTTTCAGTTGGTATAACCATAACCATTGATATCTTAGAATGTCTGATATGGCAAAACATGCCATCACATAAGATATTTATTCTGTCGAAACACTGACAAGGGCCGACTCGCAATACATGATATAAGTGGCAAATTACAATGAACAGTGAGTGACTTCAATAAAATTGTTTTTCATGATACACTGAAAAAGAGGATCTCATGATCTTTGGGACTTTTTTTTTTTTAATGGTTTCAATAAAGTGGCATCATAACACCATATATTATTGACAGTTATGTCCATACTTTTTTCATGATCATTTTACCAAAGGCTATAAAAACTACATAAATTACAAGAAATTTAGATTTTGTGCCTTGGTGAAAGAATAGCCTGACCAATCTCAGCCGTTTCAGACAGAGGGTGACTAGAGGTGCTGCAGACCCAGGCAGTTTGGAAAAAAAGAAAGTTTATTGAACATTAAAACACGTAAACCTATTTTTGTAGAACTCTTAAATAAAGGTACAGGTATATATAAGGTATATGTTTTTATTTCGAATAGAATGGCCCTATTTGATATGCCAACGTAAGCCTACTTTGCAAACGTGAAATTGTGATGCCAGTGTTCTGAAATTCTAAGCCTGCGCAAAACTGCGCATGCGCATTACTTCAAAACAGGGTAGCGCATTCTGAGGGGAGGCGCATTTTGTCAGAACACCGGTAACAATTCAAGAAGAAGAAGACTCCTGCATTCGGTTCCTGCTTCACACTTTTGTGGGAACTTTAGCGGGAACTTTAGAGCAGCGTTAGCGGCTGTTTGTAAAAATCAATAAACAACACAGTATCACGTAAGAACGGTTGATATTCTTTGTTTACCCACATTTATGAGGATTCTTATCGATTAGTTATTAATATACGTTTCCCTATAGTTATTTTGATTCGGATAAAAACCACCATGGAAGCTTATGGCTTTACAACTTTCAAACTAGCCTTTACGTTAGCACACCAATTGAGGCGATTTACATTCAAAATAACATCCTATCCTGTGTATATTGAAATTGAATGAATATAAAATTGTGAAGAGTTATTTTGTAGATTGGGAATTTACAAAACTGGCGGAGCAGTATTGCCACAATTCAGAAAAGTAATGCTGAACAATCTGGAAATTAAATGCCCACACCCGCAGATAAATCATTTAAAATCAATTCAAATTCTGTTTTTCAAGTACGTGTCACTGAACTATATTTTGAGGATCATGATAATGGGTTTGTTTCTGGATTTCAAATCTATCTGTGGATCGTGTCTTGTGTTTACAAATGTAAATGTATATTTGTGACTCATTAACTGCATTTACATTGAATTTGTTTTTAATTCCCCCCCATACTACCTGATTTAGATGCCTCCGAAAGTCAAGACGACAGGAAAGGGGAAGGGTCCAATTAAAAGGAAACTGTCTGAGGAGTTTCCTCCATGGGATGTTCTAACTAACTCTGCGAAGAAGTCCTGGAAGATGGGTGCGATATGCAATTTAGTCTAATGTTACAAATGTAAACACATTTTTTTTAACATTTTATGGGAATCAAAAACTGAAATCTTTCTTTACTTGCTTGCAATTATGTTTACCAATGCTGCTACTACCAACATTTAAGGTGCTGCTTATGAATGACCAATACCAGAGCAGCTTCTTATGCTTCCAAATATCAAACTTAACAGATTTGTTGTCTGACAACAGCAGTACTCTACTTATGAAAAGTAAAATACATTAATAATCAACTGTAAAAGCAGCAGGTTAATAACAGACAAGGATATCAGCAACGGTAATACTGCATCTAGTAGTATTATTAGAGTATATCAGTAATAGTAATACTGCATCTTGTAATACTATTAGAGGGTATCAGTAATGGTAATACTGCATCTAGTAATACTATTAGAGGGTATCAGTAATGGTAATATTGCATCTAGCAATACTATTAGTGTGTATTAGTAACAGTAATACTGCATGGTTCTACATGTGTCCAGTGACTGTAAATATAATCATCTTTACTGTCTTGTCTTTTTCTGTTAGTTCACTTTATCTCCTGGGTTCAGCGTTACTTCTAAAAGAGCGAAATATTTAAAACGGTGTCGATCCGTAACATCTCAGTTGTTCCTCATTTCTTCATTCTGTTATAATAACCGTTGCCTCTCATTCTCTGTTTTTCTCAGGAGTAAAAGCAGAGTCGTCCCAGATGGAGGTGTTCTCCTGGGGAGAAGCCGTTCCAATGTGATCAGTGTGGGAGGAGCTTCAGTCAGTTACAAAACCTTCACTGCCACCAGAGAACTCACACAGGGGAGAAGCCATTCCACTGTGATCAGTGTGGAAAGAGCTTCAGAAGTTCGGGTACACTAAAAAGACACCAGAAAACTCACACAGGGGAGAAACCATACCACTGTGATCAGTGTGGGAAGAGCTTCAGCCGTTCACACCACCTTCACACCCACCAGAGAACACACTGGGGAGAAGCCATACCACTGTGATCAGTGTTGGAACAGTGTCAGTCATTTAGGTGACCTGAAGACCACAGAAGTAAAAATTTGCTAACAGATAATAAAAAGAAGCTATCAAGACAGATTAGTAGATTAATCTGTGGATTAGCAACACTTTTAATATAGTGTTGTGTTATTTTGTGCTGATGATGCCTTTTTTAATCATGTATTCGAGCTTTAGATTAAAATTTTAGAAATTATATATAACCTAGTGGTTGACCAATATGGGTTTTTCAATGGCCGATGCCAATATTTATAGAGCAGGTCGATTTATGGCCGATATCATGTTTCCTTTGTGTGGTTCCCTGATTGCTGAGTAAAATGCTGTCATAAGGGTCTAGGTGTATCACTGGCTCTCTGTAATTGAGGCCTATCACTGACGTCGTCTATACGCCCAGTTTTACATCGTCCGCCACGTTGGGGTTCCAGTTTGCTCTGAAACATGATATGGAGAGGGAAAGGTTGTTTAGTATTTTAAGAGAGAATCGGTATCATTTGGCATTCTGGGAACTGGGGATGGTATAAGGGAAATTAGATGTTTTTTTTTAAAGGAGACAGGTTTAATCAATATAATTTAAGGAAGAAGATTTTGAGAAATACTAAGACGTCATGACACTACATGCTCCAGTGAGGTTGGTGCTTAATGCACGCTGCCGGTAACAATCAATGAAGAAGAAGAATAATAATAAGAATATTTGCATTAGGTCCTGGCTCCTGCGCTACGCTTTTAAGGTAACTTTTGAGTTGCGCTAGCGGCTGTTTCTAAATATCCATTAACAACACCATATCACGTAAAGAAAGGTTGGTGTTCTTTGTTTACCCACATTTATGAGGATTCTTATCGAGTAGTTATTAATATGCGTTTCCCTGTTATCTTGTTTCGAATGAAAACCACCAGGAACGAACGGTGTTCTGACGATATGCGCTACCCTGTTTTGAAATAATGCGCATGCGCAGTCAGCGACCGTAGCCCATCCTGAGGGGGAGGCTCAGAATTTCAGAACACCGGACAACACTTGCTGACGTGTTTATTACTAATTCGCCAACCTATTTCTGAAACAGAAATTTTGCATACCATGCAAATCAACTGTCTTAATAAACAAATTATTGGTTCATC
>JAPMUY010009621.1:0-86055 GCA_026901105.3 Galaxias olidus
TTGGACACAGCAACACACCGCAACAACCTTATTATCATATTACAACACAATACATCGATTATTATGTTACAACACTATACATCGATGTACAGTGCATCCAGAAAGTGTTCACAGCGCTTCACTTTTTCCACATTCTGTTATGTTACGGCCTTATTCCAAAATTGATTAAATCAATTTTTTTCCTCAAAATTCTACACACAATACACCGTAATGATAACGTGAAAAAAGGTTTTTTGAGCTTTTTGCTAATTTATAAAAAATAAATAACTAAGAAATCACATGTACACAAGTATTCACAGCCTTTGCCATGAAGCTCAAAATTGAGCACAGGTGCATCCTGTTTCCACTGTTGACCCTTGAGATATTTCTACAGCTTAATTGGAGTCCACCTGTGGTAAATTCAGTTGATTGGACATTTGATTTGGAACCACGCAAATTTGCAAAAATCTCTAAAAAACTTATTTTGTGACTGAGAGGCTATGCACTCTGTGTGACTCAGTCGCAGTTGTGTGTGTGTGTGTGTGTGTGTGTGTGTGTGTGTGTGTTACAGTCTTCACATTTGACCCGAGGCCCATAATGATAGTACTTGTTGGGTATGCATTGGGACTGTATATAAGTGCATTATATGCGTTATGTATCTACTCTCCTCTATCATATGCATATAAGGCATTATAGCCAGTTGGTCACAATGCTTTGGTTCATCTGTGTATTCATTAATAATATAATATGAACGTTCATATTGTACATTTTCAAATGTTTTCTCTAAATGCTTAGCTATTTTCACTGTTATTCTACCTAAGGTGATTCACGTTGCAGCTTGGCTTTTAAATATGTGGTGACCATGACGTAAGCTAGCCCAATTCATTTACGACGTCCATCCTTGAATAAAGTTATAAAAGCACAAGACTATTATTCGGTAAACCTACTTACCACAAGATATACAGCGATGTCGCCGTACTAGCTATAACAAATACATAATTTATAACAACTCCTCGAACGAACTAAGGAGATTTGAATGAAAGACGTCAGTCGTCGACGTTACCTGTTCATAGCGAACCTGCCCGAGGGGGCTGCCTGAGGGCTGTTAGCTAGCGAACACTTTTCTAATATTTCGCTTTTTTCGAGTAAATATTCCAAGGAAAAACATCGCGTTGAACTTTATAGTTTGAAACTACTACTGATTTTTTACTTTGTAAAACATAAAAAACATAAATTACTTACCGAAAATATCGTAAGGTCAGTGCGGGTCACTTCTGTCACCGAGTAAGCTTCAGATGTGAAATTTGTGTTTCGACGATATGATTGGGAGTCTACAGTCACATTTGCATATATCGTAGACTCTAGACCAACCAGAGCGCATCAATTTGCATATACTGTAGACTCTAGGCCAATCAGAAGGCGTAACTGTCTACAGTGAACGTAGACATTGCACTACTGTAGACTCGACTCGAATTCCCCAAATGTGGGAATCTCGATTGCATAATTTCTGGTAGTGGGGGACTGCGTTCGCGCTCTCCCCTGATAACATGTTTAAATCAAGTCAAAATACCTTTCTCTTCGTTAGTCACTTTTTGTGAGGGGTCTGTTCCTATGCTCAATGGGTTTAGGTAAAGCATGCGATAGCATGTCTTTGCACTTTTGATAATATTCCCTTTAGCGATATCAATGCTCTAGTTATTTTGGGTTTGTCATTCTCTTCTGTCTTTGTCTCTAAGCTGAATATAACAGTGGTTCATAATCACACCACACAGTGATATTATGCCTATTTGCAGTTTTGTTTTCTGTAAGAGCCCGTTTTTTATAGATGCATTGAATCAACACAGACCAGAGGTAGCTGCTGCTCATCCCTGTGACCTTCTACAAAGGCCTGGAACCTCAACAGAGAGTACACTTAAAGTCGTAAAGTAGACCCAGAAACGGCCTGTATAACAGGTGATAGCTGGCAGTATCAGCTGTGGATAAGATATTTTCCTGCTCATTCAATTCACATTTTGGTGATATTACTAACTCATATTACTAGTTACAGCCTACTAGTGAAATCGATAATGACAAATATACAGAGATAATATTATCATTACCGACAGCAAGTAAACAAATGGGAGTATCATGGTAGTTTGTAGTAAGGGAGTTCTACTTTGAAAAATCAGAAATGAGCATATTTTAATATTCAGGTATGCGCCCTGGTTGTAATAACCAAATGAACTAATGTACAGTATATCTGGAAAGTCAGACCCAAAATATCGTAATGTGTTAGGTTCATTTAACAACTCTAGTTACAGAGTTAACCTGAGATATGGTTTTATTTGTGTCATATACCAATGCATTTGTGCGGTCCACTATCTGGTTCAGCTTTGTCTTTGTATGTTCATATTGTAATCTACCACAGGGAGTCATGGGAAGCTAATGTTTAAAGTATAGCCGTAGTCATTTCGGAAAGGTTTTCGAATAGGACACTTTCAGTTATTTTACTGAAACATGCACTGCCCTGACTTCCTCGTTTTTGTCTGGCCTTCACGCATTATGGATCCCACTGCTTTTCTTAGGGACACATGCCCCTCAAGCGCTAGGATTTTACCATGGTTGTTTAATGGTGATCAGTTTTTTAAACAAAGTGCATGAAGTGAGGAACACGCAAAAAAAAAAAAACAGCACTACAGTGTAGAAAAGTGTACTGAACATGGTTAAGAAGGAAATGTCATGACAAATTACTATTTACAATATGTACAATGATGCAACCACATCAAATTTACAGCCTTTATGTATAATAATTAAATATGATAAAACATTTTTACATTTATTTACAGGATAAATAGATACATCTATATATTTATTACAGATCATTCCTCCAACTTATCAACGACAGAGGTGAAGTGTTCGTAGCTGTCAAACACCTTGTTGTCCAGACCCTTTGATGAAGACGTCAACTTTACAGGATGATTGACAACACCTAACAGTTCATCTCCTACTTCCAAGTGCACGTCCTTCCTCTTACATGTGTACTGGGTGGCTCTCGCCTAAGTACTGTGCCACGTGCTACTAGCGTTCTCAAGGTTTGCCTGATTAGCTAGCATTATCGTCTTTGTATGCGGTCTTTCATGCCCGGTGTTTTAAAGAGACTCACGCCACTCTCGTCCAGTCCAGCGGGACCTTTCAGCTCCTCAATCGCCAGGTGGGTAAGCTGAAATGTCTCCTGCGCTCCGAGTGTGACCCTCCGCACATGATGTCTGAGCTGCTCCCTGGAAATGTAGAGGCAGACCAGTTCCTCGTCACAAACCATCTTTCGCGAGGCCGGGCCCTTGGCTCTGACGGCCGAGATGTGCAGCTCTAGAGTCTAGTTACAGGCCATCACTGCCCCGGCTAGTGCGGACTTGAACGCAGCATACTTTGAGTGAGACTCTGTGCGTATGGTTGTGTCAAACATGTGGCTCCAGTGGAAGATGTCCAGCCGAACAACCATCCCATTGTCCACCCACGACAGGAACAAAGCCTCCACTGCTGTTTGGCCCTGAGCACGGCAACACCCACGGTCCAAGTACAGGACTTTGGGGACAGGCTGATTGGCCAGCCGGAACCTTTCCAAGACTCCATGGCACATGGGTTTCAGCTTCTCAGTGGACTCCTCACAGATCAGCACAAAGGAAACTATTTGGGCGTACTCGTTGCCGATGCTGGTGAACCACTCAGCCGAGCCTTCACCCTGCCCAGACAGCTTTCTCACCACCTACAAAAAGAGTGAAATGAGATTTCTTCAATTGAAAAATTGAATAAAAATATAACGATACTGCAATATGTTTTGCATAATAGAGTATGGCATTATGTTTTGATTTACATACTTCTTGGTGGAATCCATTTTCAGCACAGTGCCAAAGGTGAAGAGGATCTGGCTCTGGTAATTGCTCACATTGTTGGCCTCTGCCAGTAGGAAGGCGTGGCGCAAGAGCCGTGCGGAAGGAAGCTCTCTTTGAGGAGGTGGAGCCTGGAATGTGCGCCCTAATGCAGAGACAATCCCTCCGGGTTCCACTACAGTCATGAGGAGTGTGGTGTACAGGTCCTTACGTTGAAGGTACTCCTCAACGTGATTCTCCTGTATCTGCTGCCACACTTTGACCGTAGTGTTTCCTTCGGTCAGGTCCCTCAGAAGGCGAACAACATTCTTATCCACACCACACCTGTAGGTACAGTCACAATTTGTTGGGGTTAATTGGAGTGACTACAATCAAAGTTTGTTAAATGCACACATTATGTTCAGTATACTCACTTGCTAGTGAGGATGGCAGGGAACATGGCTTGGTGAGCCTCACTAAGACACGATAAAATAGCTTGATCCCACGCAAGCCACTGACGCACTGTGCCACCTTCTCTGCTCCTGGCTGCCTTTGTGCATGGTCCACAGCACAGGACCTCAGTCAGCATCGTGTACCAGTTGGATACATCACAGATGTGACGTACCTGAAGTACTTATGGGGTGAAAGTAAAATAAAGGCCAACAGCAGCATATGACTTACATGATTAAATGCTGGCATATTTACACACATAGTAATAAATATTTAACTTTAATGTAATAACTCTTAAAGGTGAAGTGAGTTATACCTGGTGGTGGTAGTCAGACTTGTAGAGGTGCACATTCCTTCCTCTACCTACATACTCAGCACCTCGACATGTGCTGTTTGGGCTGGACAGCGGCCTCAGGTGCCCTCTGCCAGGCCAATCTACACCAGCTCAGCTCAGAGCAGAACTGTTCCAGCTGGTGAAATCCTGGAAGATAGTTTGGACTGCAGACTGCCTCCTTAAAAAAAAAAGTCAAGGTAAAAAAAATGCGTTGCGGTCATTGTCATTATTATTATTATTATTATTATCATCGAGTGCATTGTATTTCATTCTAGCAGACACACAGCTACTCACCAAGGCCGGAAGGTGAGCAGCGAAGGTTTCCTGGCTGGTGAGGGAGATGTGGGGCATAACGACATCCATGACGGCGCAGCAGCTCATTGGATGGGACATGTTCTCCTCTACAGCCTCTCCAAACAGCTGCCGACAGCGGCCGTTGAGCCGGTCGATCAGCGGTGCCGAGCAGGTCCTGTGGTGTGGTGCCGACCTTTAACCCCAAGGTCACGGCGTCGGAGCTCCCGTCTGATTTCCGCTGTACGATGTTACTCAGCAGGTACAGCTGATAAGGCCGTGCTGCACAGTAAAAAGCATTAGAATAAAGATTGGACATGTTTCATTTGTTACAAATATGCAAGCTACACCTTGTGTACCTGGAATCATGTTGGGCAGAAACCTGTGGAATCCTTCCAGGCTGTTGCTTCCACGCAGACATTTGTAGTAGGGCACGTCCACAGAATTGATGGTTGTGGTACGCGCCACCCTAAACATGTTAATGCCTGGTGGAACCTGGATGCACTCCAGGTGTCGCTGCTGGCCTGCTGCCAATGGCCTCTGTAAATACACATACATGCATGCATACATACATACAGTAAGTGTGTTATGTTCACTTTGATATGGTATGCTATATGTATTAACTTTGTGTGTAATACACACACACCTACCAGGTGTTTTGAAGAGGCTCTGTCCACTCTTGTCCAGTGGATGACCCGGTTTGTCTCCAGAGCCCTGACACTGACCCTCCTCTGTTTGAGCTGCTCCCTGGAGATGTACACCCCATCTCGTCTCTCGACTCCGGAAAGTTGCCATAGGCGGTATAACATGTTTTCAATTAAAGATTTAATCTTGATGTTAGTTTACCTGTCCACTGAACTTCTGCTAGCCAACACTTTTCGTACAAACAGATCATTGAAAACATTACCATGCCATGCACTATACTTTTAAAAGAAAATATTTATACTATAGAAACACTAATTCTTTCCGTCTTACCAAAAATATTGGAATGTCACTTGCGGTTCACTTCTGTCAGTAAAAGTAGTTTAGATTTGCATATCTACAATATGATTGGAAGTCTACAGTCAAATTCTACGATCCAATTGGGAGTCTACAGTCAGAAAATAGTGACTGTAGACTTTAGGCCAATCAGAACGCGTAACTGTCTACAGTCAACGTAGACATTGCACTACGGTAGACTCTCTAGGCCAATCAGAACGCGTAACTGTCTACAGTCAACGTAAACATTGCTCGGCAGACTCCTTGTTAAATTGTATCCTCGTGAAGCTATGCATTGTTTCCTGCAGCCCAGGTTTAGTTGTTAGCTCGTTTGGGTGCTTCCACGGGTGTTTGATTGTAAAACCCTGTACAGTTAGTACTGTAACCAAATTCAATTTGACAGTTTACATTTGACCACAAAGTATTTTGTTTTTACGTTTAGAGATATTAAACTTAATGTAGGCTACCTGTTCACATCCCTAGTTTATATTGTAGCAGGCGTTGGATATGTATTTGGGGTATTGTGTCGAACGAATGCAATTTGCTTTGAAATGGTATGTTTAGGTTATTTGCCAAGCTGTGGCTGAAACATGCTGTATAATAAGGCATTGCAAAGTTTTACAAGTTTTAGTCGTGACTCGTTTGTCCATGGAGAATGAAATTGTAGGTTATAGGTCTGTTATTGCAGTTGTCCCGGAGAAAAGTGCATTCCCTCTGGGAAAGCATTATGTTCGAAAAATGTTTTGCTAGCATTTTACCGTTTTTGAACTCGCTAATGCAGTTTAATTGGAAAGCGCATGCGATGCGATCTAGTTTCATTAGCGTTCATAAATGTCCAAGGTAGCGTACATGTGATCATAGACTTACCATCGTATAGTTGCGGGAACATTGTATTGTTAATAAAGAACGTGAAAGGCTAATATATCGTTTCGATGCATGTGTAGACTCTTAAGTTACACTGCCAGGTGTTTTCGCTGCTTTCCTCTCGCTGCTTTCCTCCAACTCCCAAACTCGGCTGCTCCTAGCGTTCAATGTTGAAATTGTAACCTCCGTTTCCGTTCTGACTAATCACACACAAACATTATAACTTAAATAAGCTAATCAGCCATTTGATTGTATTTTTGTTCAACAGCATAAGCGCTTTGCACAAAATGGTTATTTTTTGGACAATATAGCCTACATTTTATCTTTCGACGTTACGTAAATAGCGTAACGTAAGTCTACCGCATGGAATTGTGGGCAATAGTATGGTTCAGTAAGGAATGCTTGTAGTACATTTCGGAATGGCATTGAGGCCAAATTTCGAATGGGATGCGTTCGATTATTCTACCTAACAAGTACGTCCGAGTAGTGCATAGTTATTGCATGGTGTTCACCGTAGACCTGAGTGGCCTTCGCCGAAAAGACACTCCATTCTTCGATTTGTACAACTCATACTTACCTGGCAAGGGAGATACCGTGATCAAGAAGGCGGTTCACCCATGGCGAGGCTCAACCATTGCACTTCGGTTGTGCTGACCTATGCGAATTCCCCAAATGTGGGAATCTCGATTGCATAATTTCTGGTAGTGGGGGACTGCGTTCGCGCTCTCCCCTGATCAATTGTTGAATGAAAATTAAACCAACGTTGTGTTTTATCAGGGGATGGATCAAAGATGATGTGATTACTGAAATCAACATACTTGTCAGACATTTTGTTTGTTTATTTTCCACAGTTTCATGTGATTGAATTAGTAGACAGTTATCATTTTTGTAGTTAGTTATTTTTTAATAATGGTTATTTTTTTTGTCTGAAATGGTAACACTCCGCCAAGGTCAGACTTAATTTTAGATTTTACTATAGCCCCATAATTTGTTCATGTAAATGAGATTATTGAGGTCATTCGTTTTAAAAACAAGGTTAAGATAGAGGGGAAGAACAGATTGGAACCATATTTTTTCCAAAGATGGTCGCACAGTTAAATTAGTCCTTGCAATAATTGTGATCCACTGTTTGAAAGTATGCATTAAATAGCACTTCCGAGTTGTGATTTTGTAGTGATGTCAGTCATACTTCTAAAATACACTTTTAAAGAGTGAAATTAGCAACTTTTTTTATATCTATTTATTTGAATCTCTTTTCATGCCGTAGTACTGAAACCACCTTCATATCGTATATACTAATATTTTCTGTCCTGTGATTTGAAGTTTATTTTTTTTTGATTGATTTTGGATTTGCACATGTCCCTAACCTTGAGCACTTCTGTGACCTATAGCCCTTAGCTATAGGATAGAATACACATCATTATTACTAGCTGTCACCATGGTGCACACCACAAGTAACAAGGGTTCCCTTAGCTATGAAACTCCTGTTTGGTCTCTCCATTCAGGGTCATATGTACACAAGTCATAGTTTCTCTTATTGCCAGGGCGTAGCCCTCCCTCCCTCGCACATGTCAAACATTTAACAGACCTTGACATTGGTCGCCAGCTTCGCATCAGTTGACACCTTTTGGATCGTTGACATTCTTAGGAGTTCTGCTATAGTTTTTTAAATTTATTTTCCAGTACCTATTGCAAAAACACAAATACCAGACAAATACAATTCATGGATTACTATATTAGCATTCGTATCTATGTTATTCTCTATCAAGGTAAATTAAATAAACAGAAAAAATTAATAATGGGTTTTATTGCAAAGCACAGTTTATTTTCTGAGGAGGGTTTTATGCTACTGTATGCAACAGTATTAGTAAGGTCACACAAGGTCATGTTAAATACAAAACTGGTTTGATAGTAAGTTTCATGTC
The DNA here is from genome assembly GCA_026901105.3 of Galaxias olidus. Classification (NCBI taxonomy): domain Eukaryota; kingdom Metazoa; phylum Chordata; class Actinopteri; order Galaxiiformes; family Galaxiidae; genus Galaxias; species Galaxias olidus. Next base: position 8,667 of record JAPMUY010009621.1, read on the forward strand.
GTTTTACTGGAATAAAGTTCAACTTGCAAAAATAACCAGAAGAATGTGAGATTTTGACTAAAAATCTGACTAGGCCTGACAAAGGACATCTATTTAAATGACTGGGGAAATTTATAGACATCAAATAAGGACACAAACAAGGATTACGCTCAACTGAGGAAAGTTGTGAGGTTCAAAAAGTATTAGGACAGTGAACACAGTACACCAGGCAAGTCTTGAAACCCCCGTTCCTCTGGAACAAGTTAGAAAAAAGAAACACGTTTGTAATTTTTGTTTTAGGAAACATTTACCAAAAAGATATTGCCAGTTTGCAAACAATTGGATTTTAAAGCAGCATACGACAGAACACTTGTACAACACAGTGCACCTGCTGAAAACAATAACCCCTTAAATAGTTCTGTTCTTTTTAAATAGATTCAGGCTTGTAGACGTTCTGACCCCTTGCGGTTGTTTTAAAGGCCATTCCAAGACAGGAACATGGACAGGGACACTGAAGGCTGGCGAAAAACGAAACTAATATAGGTTCAACAAAACGTATCAGCTGCTTTGAACAATTGCTGTGTACCTCAAATAGTTCGGTCGCCATTCCTTTAAACTGTCCTTTAGCTACCAGGCGTTCCAACCAACGTTTGCTCTGAAGGCCATACCAAGACAGGTCGCGGGCACGTAACCCCAGCAAGTAATCCCCGGAACTAAAATAGAAATTCGTTGGAAGAACACACAAAAGCTGATTGATTGTTAGTCAATATAGTTCTCTTAGTGGGTAACAAAACCTATTGTTTGTAAGAAGAATGATGATGTCAATTATTATAGTAAATGATTGGGTTTTATTTATGAACTAAATAGTTAATTCAGGCAATTCCCAAGTGCCATATTTATCTATTCCCCATTTTAGCAGAAAAACGAAAGGCCCATGCCGGTAATATCAGGCAATTTAGGGAACAGGCGGTCAATTGATGTCTGATGTCGACATTCTATGAGTATCATACATGTGCCCCGAAAGTTGGTAGGCTTTGGGTCTGCTTATAAGATAAATTCTCTTAAACTATTATTGACGGCTTTGAAGTAAAAGTTTGTTTTATTAAATCGTTTATCTTTGAGATATTCTAAGACTGTTTGGAGAAAGGTAGTACGCAGAAATAGGGCCTACTTGACAACTTGAGTTAAACATTTCTTTTCCCAAAAACATTATTAAAATATAGGACATGCAGTTGCATCGAAGTACAACATAAATGTTACTATGTAGGCCAATTGATTTCTTTGATACGTTGATTCAATGCTTTACTTTCATGAACATTCAATTAACTGTGGAATTGAATTGTCTGTCAATGTAATTTACAGTATAAAGTTTTTCCTGAACATTCAGATATCTATGGCGCAGTGTATACGCGTGTTAATTATATAGCTACTTAAACTAAATTGTTTGGAAAATTTGCTTTCATTTAAGTTACATTCACTATCATGTGCAGCATCTGATTGGCTCAGGGTAGCAGGACCTGTTGGGTGAAACTCGCCCACTAACAGGTGACCTCTCGGTTCATAGCGAGAATGAGGAGGGGAACCCCGCGAGCGGAGAAAAAAAGAATGAAGGGCAAGGTCGGGCATGAAGTGATTTGTCTTCCTATTTATTGGGATGAGAGGCCGGTATGAGCACGCATTCTCTGCTTTTGGACGTAGAGGTTAAATCCTGATTTAGAAAAGACACATATGGTCTGTGGAAAGGACCATTGATCGGAATCACCTATATTTGCAGTGGCATAGTAGTAAGACTGAAATACACTAAATTATAAACTATTAATATCCCTCTTTCTCTCAAAATTGATGAATGAATGAAGACTATTACAGCCACATATGTGGTGTCATGTTTAATTGGATTTTAATTAACGTAGATGGGAACATTTGTTAGTTATATCTTTGAGGTATAAAATGTATAGTTTCTCTTTTTGAACTTTTTCATGTAATATTTTTCACTGGGGTGTTGTTTTAAAGGCAACTTTGGAAATGACAAGGTAGAAAATTAAATCAAATTTGGTAATGTAATAACAACTAGCTTATTGCAGATGCAGTTGTTACTCACAAATGCACAATCATTTATAAAAAGCAATGACATTGGTTATGCTATTTTAAAGGTTTAAAAAATCATCGTTTGAAATGCCCTAGCGTCAATTTCAAAGTGCTAAACTAATGTCCTGTGTATTTTTAGGACGCAACCGTCCATTACAAAAAGAAACAGTGGAGAGAAAGGGGGGTGTAACCAAACGCAGTTCTCCACCCAAAACGTTCCTTGAGCGGTAAGGGGGCCAAAATTAGCTTGTCAGGCAGTCTGCACTTCCTATAAAAGGACCTTCTACTGTTCAGCATCCATGGACTGTTAATTTCAACCTCTGTGGTAAGAACACCCTGGCTTCTAACTCCTCAGCTGGGATTGATAAAGCTTGATTTAACTTTTTGTACATTTATGAATGGGGAATTAATGTGAAGCTTTAGTATTGTACTTTCCAACAAGCCTTTTAGATTAGCTTGTGTGTTTAGTGATCAGATGAAGACTAATCTCAATGTGTATGTCTTGCAGAGTCCACAAAGTAATTTCATCTGGTAGCGGAAAACAAGGTGATATATTCTTTTACCTATTTCATGAACTATATAATATAACATGGCTATATACACTATAGGTTACTCAAATGCAATTTTTCAAATTTAAGTAATATTTTTGAACTTTGAAAGAAAGCATGTAATTGTCTTTGGCATAATTTATGTGGTTATGTATTGTGCTGTGTGTTCAATTTTATGTGTTATGACAACACATGCCATTTTTTGAAAAGGTTTATTATTTTGAATTGATGGTCAAATTAAAAGTTTATTGACAGATATGACAAATTTAGTGAATGCAAACGAACAGTCCAGTCTTGTACTTTTACTCAATGCTGTTTGATTGACACCTGTTATCCTCAGTAAGCCGTCACCATGAGTACAGACGCGGAGATGGCCCAGTATGGCAAGGCCGCCATTTACCTCAGAAAGCCCGAGAAGGAGAGAATCGAAGCTCAGAGTAGGCCCTTTGACGCTAAGAACGCCTGTTACGTGCCCGACGTCAAGGAGCTGTACCTCAAGGCCATGGTTCTGTCGAGAGACGGAGGGAAAGCTGAATGCAAAATCTTCGACACTAATGAGGTGTGTGCTCAGAATATCCATTTCTTATGTTGGCAAGTCAATTTGGTAATTTCTTATAGACATTGTTTTTGTGAGAAATATATTTGTTTTCAAATATTTATTAAATATTTGAAAACAAATACAACTAAATCTGACTGGAGATGTATTGGCTTTGTTTTAGACAAAAACCTTCAAAGAAGATGATCTCTCCCAAATGAATCCTCCCAAGTTCGACAAGATTGAGGACATGGCCATGATGACCTACCTCAACGAAGCCTCTGTCCTGTATAATCTCAAAGAGCGCTATGCAGCATGGATGATCTATGTAAGACCATGAATGTACTCCCAGAGAGTCAAAAGTTAAAGAAAAGTGTACTACACCATGGACACTCTTAAGTGTACCGATACTTACGGGGTACGCCAAACTGGTTGAACACATTTGTTGTGGTTATCCCTCTGTCCAGACCTACTCTGGGCTGTTCTGTGCCACGGTGAACCCCTACAAGTGGCTCCCTGTGTACGACCAGGATGTTGTTAACGCCTACAGAGGGAAGAAGCGTATGGAGGCTCCACCCCACATTTTCTCCGTCTCTGACAACGCCTTTCAGTTCATGTTTACCGGTGAGCACACTCTATTTTTGATCAGTGAATGTAACTACTGTGGTGTATTTGTTTTGTATGTATGAATGATGGAATGAGTGGATGAATGCAGAGCTCTATGAACGGGTGGATGGGCTGGGTTAGAAGGAGCGGAATTGGATGACATTGTGAGAACATTTTAAAAGCTGAAAATATGCTTTTGTTTAATTTCAGACAGGGAAAACCAGTCAATTTTGATCACGTAAGTAAATATAAGGATTACCTATTTTATTTCACATTTTAATGTAGTGTTATGGACAAAAACATATTTAAGTGTGCCTTTTGGCACAAAAAAATCCTTTTCTGCAGCGATTTTTCTACAGAATGAACAGTGAAGGCCTTGTGTTTTAGGGGTTTTCTTTTAGCTGAGCTTAGTGTATCCTAAAATTTTACTTTACAGTATAACACATTATAACATTATAGTGACCAGGGCAGGTAAAAAGGTTCTCAAAGTGGAGATAAGCCCTTTCTTTGGTGGATAGTCGAGTGGAAGAGCTCAAATAATCTCAAAAGTGTTCCGCCTCTGGAAATGAGGCAAATTTTACAATATTAGTGATCACATGTATTCTTACTAAAATGTGTGCAAAGCTAAAATAATTATTATTGACACACATTTTTTTCTTACCCTCACAACCAGTGGAGAATCCGGTGCTGGGAAAACAGTCAACACCAAGCGTGTGATCCAGTACTTTGCCACCATTGCTGTTAGTGGTGGTGGTGACAAAAAGAAAGAAAAAGAAGGCAAAATACACGTATGTGACATTTTTATTTAGCTTTTCATTCCCTCGATCAACTTAACAATCCAGTGTTACCAACGTTACATAACACACATAAGATATAGGACGTTTTAGCCAGTGGCGCTACAGCTACTAATACCCTCTGTCTTTGTTTTTATCTTTATAACACTTTGTGTTTATGTAGGGGTCTCTTGAGGATCAGATCATTGCGGCGAACCCCCTGCTGGAGGCTTACGGTAATGCAAAGACAGTGAGGAATGACAACTCCTCCCGCTTTGTGAGTATAGCAGCTCTGAATTTTTCTTTTTGAATAAGCAGTAGCACTTTCTTTTAACACTCTCAATAACACTCATTCTCCATATAGGGTAAATTCATCAGGATTCACTTCAACTCTTTGGGCAAATTGGCCAGTGCTGACATAGAGACCTGTAAGTTGATGTATTGTTTCAAAACAATATATTTCATATTTACACAATATAATAATATTGACCCTTTACATTCCTAATATAACATATACATCTTATTTTAGCGTTGAACTATTTCAAGTTGTACAAACTTGAATGTGATTTTGTAATATCTGTGACCCTTTTCACCAAGACCTTCTGGAGAAGTCAAGGGTTGCTTTCCAGCTGCCCGATGAGAGAGGCTACCACATTTTCTACCAGATGATGACCAACCACAAGCCAGACATTGTTGGTGAGGCACTGGAGGCTGTTGCTGTGGGAACTCCTTATGAACCCTATGATTTATGTCTCAACCTGAGAGAACTTGTTTTATATTATTGTGATTATTATTATTATTATTATTATTATTATTATTATTATTATTATTATTATTATTATTATTATTATTATTTATAGTTATATATATATATATATATATATATATATATATTTCTAAATCCCTTGTGTTGTGGCAACCCTGCAGAGATGACCCTCATCACCACCAACCCTTACGACTTCCCCATGATCAGCCAGGGTCAGATTACTGTGGCCAGTATTGATGACAAGGAGGAACTGGACGCAACGGATGTGAGTTTTGTGAATTTAATCAAACAGCATTTAAGGTCCCATACTTCACTGGTTAACACATGCATCATTATACATTCGTGCACGTGAACCCAAAGTGTGATCAATCTATTACCGTTTTTTTTAAGTTAGTTTGTAAAAGCCTGAATTTTGAAACAGTTAGCAGGTCCTGACTTTCTGCTGTATATCAAGGGGCATTACCTACTCTGCAGTTAGTCTCAATCCTAATCTGAATGGCTATTTGTGGGATTACAGTTAGAACAACCCCTCCTTAGTAGAATTTTATGCATTTGAACATTGTGTAATAGATCAATGGTTAAAAAACATTATCAAACTATTAAAAAACTGACTCTTATCTTAAAAAAAATGTGTTTGGTTTTTCTTTGCTTTGTGACATAAGATGAAGTAGGTGGCGTTGTATATGGGTACGAGGTGAACGTCTTTTTCATCTTTTCAGTTTTCTAACTAACACCTGTTCTCCATAGAGCGCTATTGAGATCCTGGGCTTCACCAATGAGGAGAAGATGTACATCTACAAGCTTACAGGTGCTGTCATGCAACATGGCAACATGCACTTCAAGCAGAAGCAGCGTGAGGAGCAAGCTGAGCCAGATGGCAACGAGGGTAAGTCTTAGACAAAAAATAAATAAAAAGATAAGATGTGTAGTAAGTCATCCTTTTAGACCTCAACCAGAATTCAACACAAATTAATATTTGAGATATTTACTGTGTGTGTAAATATATATATATGTGTGTGTGTATATACGTATATATATAGTAAAAAAAAATGCTAATGAAGCCCTATACTTTAGTCATACTTATTTTACCATTTTAGGTTAAATATGATATCAAAAATAAGAGAAAAGTTTATCAAAACTAAAATATCATGTTGGTGTATTGCCATGTAATCTCTTATTTCTCTGGTGCCGTCCAGTGGCTGATAAAATCGCCTACCTCCTGGGTCTGAACTCTGCTGACATGTTGAAGGCTCTGTGTTACCCCAAGGTGAAGGTTGGAAATGAGTATGTGACCAAAGGTCAGACAGTGCCTCAGGTATGCCTTTTTTTTTATTGACAACATGTCTACAAAAAGAAAGATTAATAATAAAAACGCTTCTAAAAAGAAATACTATTGTGGCAAAAAAATCTGTGCAAGATAATTCAACTCCTAATGTTGATATTCCACAGGTGAATAATTCGGTGATGGCTCTGGCTAAGTCTCTTTATGAGAGGATGTTCTTGTGGATGGTCATCCGTATCAACCAGATGCTGGACACCAAACAGCCCAGGAACTACTTTATTGGAGTGCTGGACATTGCTGGGTTCGAGATCTTTGATGTGAGTTTGTGACAGTCTGACGTATGTGTTTTATATCAACTATGTGAGGATGGGGATATATATATGGGTGATTTTCTGGGAGGGTTCTAAATAGAAATATTTCACCTGATTTATGTAAAAAAAAATTGTTTACAGTTCAACAGCATGGAACAGCTGTGCATCAACTTCACCAACGAGAAACTGCAACAGTTCTTCAACCATCACATGTTTGTGCTGGAGCAAGAGGAGTACAAGAAAGAAGGCATTGTCTGGGCTTTCATTGACTTCGGCATGGATTTGGCAGCCTGCATTGAGCTTATTGAGAAGGTACATTTTGTGTATACTTTAATACCAACCATGTTTTTTATTTTTTTATTTTTTTATTTCCTACTAAAGAGCAGCTATACCAGACAGGCATATTCCTAGATCTGTATAAAGAAAATCTTTCTGGGCACACCAGGGTTGAATGTGTTTGAAGTGTTCCCTTTTTCTATACAGCCATTGGGCATCTTCTCCATCCTTGAAGAGGAGTGCATGTTCCCCAAGGCCTCAGACACTACCTTCAAGAACAAGCTGTACGACCAGCATCTGGGCAAGACCAAGGCTTTTGAGAAGCCTAAGCCTACAAAGGGCAAGGCTGAGGCCCACTTCTCCCTGGTCCACTACGCCGGCACCGTGGACTACAACATCAACGGCTGGCTGGACAAGAACAAGGATCCCCTGAACGACTCCGTGGTCCAGCTCTACCAGAAATCTTCAGTTAAACTGCTGCCAGTTCTCTACCCAGCTCCTCCACCTGAGGGTATGTACATAGCAAACCAGTTTTAGTCACACTCAACACACACGTAGATGAAGTGCTGCCACCTAGTGGACCTAAATTCAAATGGCACACTCCTTGGTGCATTGTAAATCAGTTGTAAGAGTGAAATCCTATCATGAAGGGTCTGTCCAATTCACTGTTACTGTTATTAATGCACTTATTTTATATAACAACATCTTCCTGAGTGTTGTTACTCTGACTACTAAGAGATAGTACCAAATAGAAACCTAAGTAGTGCTACCTCAATAGTGTCACTTTGATTAACACTATGGGGAATGACGTAACACTTATTTTTCCATGGTATAGATATCAATACATGCTGTAGGTCGTTTTCAATAGCCACATTTCTATAAATGCCCTAACCATGATGTTCTTGCAACTTAATCTTTTTGCAGATGCTGGCGGTAGCAAAAAGGGAGCAAAGAAGAAGGGTAGCTCCATGCAGACTGTGTCATCTCAGTTCAGAGTGAGTTCATGTTTGCCATTTAGCCGATCATTCGTAGAAGTATTGGGTTAGGCATGCTTGACCGTAAATTCCGAAAGAACTGTTGATGAAATAAAATCGATTAATTGTTATTATTTTTGTTTTGTTTTAAATAATGAATTCACATATTGTGATGGGTAGAGGTGTTCCCTAGGCATACAAAAGTAGTTATTGATGGATTTAACCCAACCCAACTATAATATAGACTTTTGTGCGTCAAATCGTAATTCTTTAACTTCCGCCTTACAGGAGAATTTGGGTAAGCTGATGACCAATCTGAGGAGCACTCACCCTCACTTTGTGCGCTGCCTGATCCCCAACGAGTCCAAGACTCCAGGTATTGTTATTATTACTTTAAAGTTTTTTTTGTTATGATTATGATTATTATTATTATTATGTTTATTATGATTATGATTATTATTATTAATAATAATCATAATAATAATCATAATAATGATAATAATAATAATAATAATAACTGGTAGCTGTAGCAGTATCATTACTATTATTATTATTATTATTATTATTATTAATAATATAGTTATAGGATGAACAAAACAGTAATAATAATAATGTATTTTCTGTTAATTGAATGTTTCTTTTAGGTCTGATGGAGAACTTCCTGGTTATCCACCAGCTGAGGTGTAATGGTGTGCTGGAGGGTATTAGAATCTGCAGAAAGGGATTCCCCAGCAGAATCCTCTATGGTGACTTCAAACAGAGGTAGGACGAACACGTGTAAAATTGTCTTTATTTGTTGACAATAACAAAGTCGTTTTTCAGAAGTTGACTCATGTGTTTTTTTTTCCCCACCCACCCTCACCAGATACAAGGTACTGAACGCCAGTGTCATCCCTGAGGGTCAGTTCATTGACAATAAGAAGGCCTCTGAGAAGCTGCTCGGATCCATTGATGTCAATCATGAGGAGTATCGGTTTGGACACACCAAGGTCAGTTGCACAAAACAGCACAGTACAGTTTACTTAGAGTAATATATATTTTTTATTATAAATTACAATCTCAGACTTTCACCCATCACCTGTCACTCATTGGATAAAAACGACACCTTGTCACCAGGTGTTCTTCAAAGCTGGACTTCTGGGTGTTCTGGAGGAAATGAGAGACGAGAAGCTTGCCGCCTTGGTAACCCTGACGCAGGCTCTGTGCCGTGGATTCCTCTCGAGAGTGGAGTTCACCAAGATGATGGAGAGGAGGTGAGATGTAAAAAAAATCAAGGCCCCATGCCGGTGCCTGGTCTGTGGCCCCAGTAACTTAATAGTAGGGCTAAAACAAAATGGCTTGTCGATGAAAAATATTGTTCTATTGTTAAAAAACCTGCAGCCGAATGTGCATGCTACTCCACATGCCAGGGTCATCTGTTTTAAAATTACTACTGCCCCTACAATAATATGTTCCAAAATACTTTTAGGAACTCTTGTCCAGTAAAGATATCCCATCCTATGTTAACTGATCTATCTTTCCATGAATTACCATAACACTTCATTTCCTCCATCTTGTGGATTAGAGAGTCCGTCTTCACCATCCAGTACAACATCCGCTCCTTCATGAATGTGAAGCATTGGCCCTGGATGAAGGTCTATTACAAGATCAAGCCTTTGCTGAAGAGTGCCGAGACGGAGAAGGAGCTGGCCAGCATGAAGGAGGACTTTGAGAAGTGCAAAGCTACTCTGACCAAGACTGAAGCTCGTAAGAAGGAGCTTGAGGAGAAGATGGTCGCTCTGCTCCAAGAGAAGAATGACCTGAGCCTCCAAGTTGCATCTGTAAGTGAGACATTGACCTACAACAACCAATGTGTTGTCCATACCACATTCATGTCTGATCATATTCACGGAACGGAATTGGTATTGATTTGAATGTATTTCTCACAGGAATCAGAGAATCTAAATGACGCTGAGGAGAGGTGCGAGGGTTTGATTAAGAGTAAGATCCAGCTGGAGGCGAAGCTCAAAGAGACCACCGAGAGGCTGGAGGATGAGGAGGAGATGAATGCTGAGCTCACGGCGAAGAAGAGGAAGCTGGAGGATGAGTGCTCTGAGCTGAAGAAGGACATTGATGACCTGGAGCTTACCCTGGCCAAAGTGGAGAAGGAGAAACATGCCACTGAGAACAAGGTCCATTTACATAACATTAGCACAGCAGTAACCTTCGAAAATAAAGAAAATCTAACAGCAGAAAATCTAAGTTCTTAATTAAAAAAATGTGTTTCTATGTTTTTTTTTAAGGTTAAAAACCTGACTGAGGAGATGGCGTCTCAGGAAGAGTCCGTTGCCAAGCTGACCAAAGAGAAGAAAGCCCTGCAAGAGGCCCACCAGCAGACACTGGACGACCTGCAGGCAGAAGAGGACAAAGTCAACAGTCTGACTAAGTCTAAGACTAAGCTGGAACAGCAAGTTGATGACGTAAGTCAGTTCGTACCCTGTAACATCCACGATAATTAGCACCTGTACTGCACACATCGAATAAAATGGCAAAAGAGATTTTTTATTTCTTTTAGCTGGAAGGTTCTCTGGAGCAAGAGAAGAAGCTTTGTATGGACCTGGAGAGAGCCAAGAGAAAGTTGGAGGGAGACCTGAAACTGGCCCAGGAGTCCATCATGGACCTGGAGAACGACAAGCAGCAGTCTGAGGAGAAGATCAAAAAGTAAGTAAAAAAAATTTGCAACAAAATTGAAGATGAGCCTTTCAATTGGGTAATGTATATTATTATCAAACAAAAATGAACATAATTTACGTTTATTATTATAAATATTCGTGTCAATCTTACAAATCGTTTGATTAAAGCTACCTTTATTTATGCCCAATGAGCCAAAACAGCAAAAGCTTGGTTCCCTTTCACTCAATACTGTTCCAACAGTCACTAGGGTCTTTCCCTGTAGACCTTGGCTGTACTCATGTTGTCATCCATCAATATTTTCCTTTTTTTACTACTATTTCTTCATTTTGTAACTGCACAATACTACAACGTTGTCGTCATTGTATTTCTACTCGATAGGAAGGACTTTGAGACTACCCAGCTCCTCAGTAAGATTGAGGATGAACAGTCTATGGGTTCCCAGCTGCAGAAGAAGATCAAAGAACTCCAGGTTCCTCGTATTCCATAAGAAACTGGAATTATCATGCTTAGTAGAACAGCTATTACGTTTGTTTTAGGTACCAAAGCTAACGGAAAATTTCTCCAAAATACATAGGCCCGTATTGAGGAGCTGGAGGAAGAGATTGAGGCCGAGCGTGCTGCCAGGGCTAAGGTGGAGAAGCAGAGGTCTGATCTGGCCCGGGAGCTGGAGGAGATCAGCGAGAGGCTGGAGGAGGCCGGAGGCGCCACCGCCGCCCAGATCGAGATGAACAAGAAACGCGAGACGGAGTTCCAGAAGCTGAGACGGGACCTGGAGGAGTCCACCCTGCAGCATGAGGCCACTGCCGCGTCCCTGAGGAAGAAGCAGGCCGACAGCGTGGCCGAGCTCGGGGAGCAGATCGACAACCTGCAGCGCGTCAAGCAGAAGCTGGAGAAGGAGAAGAGCGAGTTCAAGATGGAGATCGATGACCTCTCCTCCAACATGGAGGCCGTGGCCAAGGCTAAGGTTTGTTTTTATAAGTCATGAACTGTTCTTGCGTAAAGTAGCACATTTTCAATATATAAATCACATGCTGTTTAATTTCCCTTTGAACTATTTTCCCCTTGCTGTCTATTACTTAAACATTGCTTTTTCAGATCGTAAACATCATAGCCATACAACTGCGTGCTATACTTGAACGCATCTTTTCAAGGACGGATAATCCTGAGGCTTGAAGTTATGAACGTAATTTTTTTTTAAAACAGGGTAATCTGGAAAAGATGTGCCGGACTCTGGAGGATCAGCTGAGCGAGATCAAGACCAAGAATGACGAGAACGTTCGCCAGATCAACGACGTCAGTGGACAGAGAGCCAGACTGCTGACGGAGAACGGTAATGTAATGGTGGAATGACCTTCCCACAAACAGTAGGACTGCAACGTCTTTGTACACTTTCCGTCAAAACTTAAAGGGCTCACTCGTTTCGACTCCACTTCGGCTATCAAATGTAACGTTGCATCTACCTTGCACTTCTACTTGATATACTAAGTACTTAGGAATCGTTTGTTGTAGGTTTGCAATGGTTCTGTTTTGTATCCTGATGTTTGGATAAAGGCGTCTGCTAAATGATTGTAATGTAATAATACAAATACAATACCATAGTGATAATAAAGATAATGTTACCATTGTTACCCTTTGAAAGATTGTACACAATAAGCTGCATGGTGTGGAGTGTCAGTTGGTTTTAGTGTAAATGCGCTGACGGTCAAAAATGGCCCTACTTTTACCGCAGGTGAGTTTGGTCGCCAGCTGGAGGAGAAGGAAGCCCTGGTGTCCCAGCTGACCAGAGGCAAGCAGGCCTTCATCCAGCAGACTGATGAGCTCAAGAGACAGATTGAGGAGGAGGTCAAGGTAAGGCTTTAAAAAAATGCCCTTAGAATTAAACCTTGAGAAATAACTTCTGCTTCAATCTTTTTTTATTCAGTCACTTTAATCATTTATTAAATTGGTAATTGACAATCTGTGCAATTGGAGATCCCTCAGAACTGCTTGGGAAGTTGTATTTGAGAAACCTAAGATAATCAACCTGGTTAACATAAAAGTCATAGAAGTCAGGACAGACATAACATAAATGTCAAAGGTGCTGATCCATATTCAAATGTCATTTTCTTAGGCTAAGAATGCACTGGCCCACGGTGTCCAGTCTGCCCGCCACGACTGTGACCTCCTGAGGGAGCAGTTTGAGGAGGAGCAGGAAGCCAAGGCAGAGCTGCAGCGCGGCATGTCCAAGGCTAACAGTGAGGTGGCTCAGTGGAGGACCAAGTACGAGACTGACGCCATCCAGAGAACCGAGGAGCTGGAAGAAGCCAAGTGAGTCTGACAGGCAGCCATTGTATAATGTTTATCATTTGAATCACGAAGATGTGATTACTGTGTTGTTTGTTAGTTCGTTTTTTTAAATTATTTTCCTTATTGGGATATATGTTGGGTGAGCAAGTCTGGCACAAATTGGCTGCCGTGGTATCACCCAGACTGAGTGTTGTTTTTGATAGCTTTCGGTCCATTCGTAGTTCGTTCTGTGTTATTAATTGCCGACCAATTTGTGTGAAGTGCTTTGACTCTTGAGAAAAGCGCTTAAAACGAAATAAAATGAATTATTATTATTATTATTATTATCATTTGAATCACGAAGATGTGATTACTGTGTTGTTAGTTTTTAAAAAATATTTTCCTTATTGTCCACAGGAAGAAGCTAGCTCAGCGTCTGCAGGAGGCTGAGGAGACCATTGAGGCTACCAACTCCAAGTGTGCCTCTCTGGAGAAGACCAAGCAGAGGCTGCAGGGAGAGGTGGAGGACCTCATGATTGATGTGGAGAGGGCCAACGCCATGGCTGCCAACCTCGACAAGAAGCAGAGGAACTTTGACAAGGTACAAACTTACTAGAAGATTTGATGTTATTGTTTCCACACTCGTATGAATAAAGGTGACTCAATGTTATATCCATCGTTTATAAGCACTCCAACATTCTATAAAATATTTAAGTTTTTGTTGAACTGTAATTTTCACACTAGTCATTAACTAAGCATATTAATACCCGATCCCATAGATATTTGTAAGGTTGTGCATCTAATCTGACAGTTTTCAAATATTTTATGTTATCCAGCACTTACACTGAATGACCAGTTGGTAGGGCATTTTAGTTCAATTACTATAATGAATCAAACGGGCTAACTGCTACTCCTATAAACTAGGTTCTGGCTGAGTGGAAGCAGAAGTTTGAGGAGGGCCAAGCTGAGCTGGAGGGGGCCCAGAAGGAGGCTCGTTCTCTGGGCACGGAGCTCTTCAAGATGAAGAACTCCTACGAGGAGGCTCTGGACCAGCTGGAGACCCTGAAGAGGGAGAACAAGAACCTCCAGCGTGAGTATATATTTTGATTTTGAACAAAACATGTAAGCTTAGAGGGGACATAAGTGCAATTGAAATAGCATTACAATGGGCTAAATGTCGACAATAGGAAGCTTTTTGGATTCATAAACAATCTCAATTATTTAAATGAATATTTGAATTTCAGAGGAGATCTCTGACCTGACTGAGCAGCTTGGAGAGACTGGTAAGAGCATCCATGAGCTGGAGAAGTCCAAGAAGACTGTGGAGACCGAGAAGGCCGAAATCCAGACCGCTCTGGAGGAGGCTGAGGGAACACTGGAGCACGAGGAGTCCAAGATCCTGCGTGTGCAGCTGGAGCTGAACCAGATCAAGGGTGAGGTGGACAGGAAGCTGGCTGAGAAGGACGAGGAGATGGAGGCGATCAAGAAGAACAGCCAGAGGGTGATCGACTCCATGCAGAGCACCCTAGACTCTGAGGTCCGCAGCAGGAATGACGCTCTCAGGGTTAAGAAGAAGATGGAGGGAGACCTGAACGAGATGGAGATCCAGCTGAGCCACTCCAACCGGCAAGCGTCTGAGGCCCAGAAACAGCTGAGGAACGTGCAGGGACAGCTCAAGGTAACAATATCAATAATAAACGTTAAAAAATATGAACATAAAAGACACCGTAAGATAAACGTCTCATGGCAATATCAATGATTAAGGAACAAAAAAAAATTAAGAACAACTAAACTACTGCTATTTGATAATAAATAAAACTTCTACTTTAGCGCTTTGAGATTGTTTTTACAATGTAAAGCACTTTATAAATGTATTATTATTATTATTATTATTATTCATAATATTGCACTATATTTTCTAAATATAATGGCTCTTTTGCGTAGTCTACAAGCCTTGTAATGTAATGGAAATAGCTCTCCAGGTAGATCACTTTCAGCGGTCTGCCATGCACCTGCGGTTCTCACACTGACTGTATGGTTCTCAGGACGCCCAGTTGCACCTGAGGTTCTCACACTGACTGTATGGTTCTCAGGATGCCCAGTTGCACCTGTGGTTCTCACACTGTGATTGTATGGTTCTCAGGACGCCCAGTTGCCCCTGAGGTTCTCACACTGTGATTGTATGGTTCTCAGGACGCCCAGTCGCCCCTGAGGTTCTCACACTGTGATTGTATGGTTCTCAGGACGCCCAGTCGCCCCTGAGGTTCTCACACTGTGATTGTATGGTTCTCAGGACGCCCAGTCGCCCCTGAGGTTCTCACACTGTGATTGTATGGTTCTCAGGACGCCCAGGTTCTCACACTGTGATTGTATGGTTCTCAGGACGCCCAGTTGCCCCTGAGGTTCTCACACTGTGATTGTATGGTTCTCAGGACGCCCAGTTGCCCCTGAGGTTCTCACACTGTGATTGTATGGTTCTCAGGACGCCCAGTTGCACCTGAGGTTCTCACACTGTGATTGTATGGTTCTCAGGACGCCCAGTTGCACCTGGACGATGCCGTTCGTGCAGCAGACGACATGAAGGAGCAGGCAGCCATGGTGGAGCGCAGAAACAGTCTGATGATGGCAGAGATCGAGGAGCTGAGGGTGGCTCTGGAGCAGACCGAGAGGGGCCGCAAAGTGGCCGAGCAGGAGCTGGTGGACGCTAGCGAGAGGGTGGGACTGCTCCACTCCCAGGTATGGAGGCAGCACCAAGCACAGCACAGTGGGTTCCCACATCAACCTGAAGAATGCATATACATTGTCTGATATAGTTAATACTTTGCATCAGAGGTCTAAAAGTAATACACATGACATATATTACACAGTGCTTTGCTTTTAAAAGATTATAAACAAATCCATGACCTGTAAAG
The DNA here is from genome assembly GCA_026901105.3 of Galaxias olidus. NCBI lineage: Eukaryota > Metazoa > Chordata > Actinopteri > Galaxiiformes > Galaxiidae > Galaxias > Galaxias olidus. The sequence continues at coordinate 24,652 of JAPMUY010009621.1, forward strand.
AATAGTTTCTTATTATCTTTATTGAATTGTGTGTATTTTGGTCCTGCCAGAACACCAGCCTTCTGAACACTAAGAAGAAGCTGGAGTCTGACCTGGTTCAGATTCAGGGTGAGGTGGAGGACACTGTCCAGGAAGCCAGGAACGCAGAGGAGAAGGCCAAGAAGGCCATCACTGATGTGAGTGGTCACCTTTCATCCACCCCTCCACCCCCCCACAAACACAGCCAATCAATTGTGTACTTTGTGTATCCTTTGTAATATGTCACATAGCTTACCAAAGCATTGTTTCGTCACCAATGTTTGTAGGCGGCCATGATGGCAGAGGAGCTGAAGAAGGAGCAGGACACAAGTGCTCACCTGGAAAGGATGAAGAAGAACCTGGAGGTGACCGTCAAGGACCTGCAGCACCGTCTGGACGAGGCTGAGAACCTGGCCATGAAGGGAGGCAAGAAGCAGCTCCAGAAACTGGAGTCCAGGGTGAGTTACATTAGCAGTAACATAGTAACTTTATTAATTGGTTGTTTGACTAGTTGGGTTAACAGTTAATTTTGTTATTTGTTTTTGTTGTTGTTTTGTTACAAAAACGTGTAATTTAGAATAGATTCACTCTGAATTTTCTACTAAGTGCAGTACTGAAGTAATAAAGAATGGGCAATTGTAAATATGCATAGGCTATAAATTCTGCCTGTGAATCAGCTTGACCACCACGTTTGTTCTGCAGGTGCGCGAGCTGGAATCTGAAGTGGAAGGTGAGCAGAGGAGAGGAGGAGACGCAATCAAGGGAGTCCGCAAATATGAACGTAGAGTCAAGGAGCTCAGCTACCAGGTAAGCATGCATGGTAAACACACACACGCCCACCTACCAAACACACACAAACACAACACACACCAACATAAGTATGTAAAAATGACCAAGCATTGCTTTTTCTTTGTAGACTGAGGAAGATAAGAAGAACTTGGCCAGACTTCAAGATTTGGTGGATAAACTGCAGCTTAAAGTGAAGGTTTACAAGAGACAGGCTGAGGAAGCGGTATGTTTTAGTGCAAATTCAGTCCAATACTTATCCAATTATTTTGTATAAGTGTGTTCCCAACATACATTGTTGGATCTTACCCCTTTTGATTCACAAATTAAGATTAAGAGATGGAGATGAATTCAGAATCAAAATGCAAACGTCAATTTATACAGCTACTTTTTAATTTAATACATTTATTTTTTATTTTTCTTGCTCAGGAGGAACAAGCCAATTCCCACCTGGCTAAGTTCAGGAAGGTTCAGCATGAGCTGGAGGAGGCTGAGGAGCGTGCTGACATTGCTGAGTCTCAGGTCAACAAGCTCAGGGCCAAGAGCCGTGACACTGGAAAGGTAACTTGTTATTTCATGTACTGTGTGTTCAATACACTACACTGCAATAACACTGTACTTGTAATGCGTGCTCCCATTCTATAGAAGACCAATATGACTGAACTGAAATGTACGTTTAGAATACGATTTATTAACTTTAAAGCCCAGATCCTATATTTTAGCACACTGCCGCAATGCCTCTTTCTTGACACACAGACAAGCAGCAGAATGCTGCTCTCACTAAAGTTAGATACTGTAAAATATAGTAGTTCTCGAACAACAACGTTGTTTATATTATTTTGATGTATTACTCATAATGCTTTCTCTCTCTCTTTTTTTGTACTTGCAGGGAAAAGAAGCAGAATAAGAGTAACCCGGAGTTTGAAACATCTGCCAAAGCATTCCCTGTTTTCATAAAATATGATTTAAATTCTTTGAGCAGTATTTTGGAATAAAGTATGTTGGTCGACCAAATCGGATGACTTCGTATATTTTTTCAGATTTAAAGTGTTGAATTGATGTGTAGGAGGACAACCTTCAGCCCGATATGTGACACTGTAAGGAGGACCCCAGTGACGTTTCTTTACACGTACAGCATGGTGGGGTCCTGGCTGGAGGAATATAATCAGCAGTTTGTCATACAGCATTACAACCCTATCACAACCAGGTAGTCTCAGCCTCAGTATCCTCCTGGAACTCTCTTCCAACTCTCTAAGCACTGTTCTGGAATCTGGTGTGTGGGGAATACAGTTACTCTGTCTGTCACAATGGGAATTGGGGCTGTCCTACACCAGGGAGTATCAGGACCGTAGAGACAGAACACTAGAGGCGATAGCATATCATCACTAGTGGGTAAAAAATACCTGCTCCCCCCCCCATTGACTCCCATTATGACCGGTTTAGAACTATACCCAGGTAAGATGGCCGCCAAATTTAGACGTTCTTTTACTAGCACTATTACATCACATGCCACCTCTAGCCATCTATCTCTATGATCAGGACAGTCCTAATGGCACTCTCTCCTTCCAGAGTATCCTGGAAGTATTCACACACTACATCCATTTACATTAGGATGGGTGCATGGATGCTTTGCTTTGTTCATGGTATCGTGTCTAATAAAGATGAGTGTCCTCTAGTGGACATTCATGATGCTATCAGTTTACTATTGGCTATATCCCTCAACGAACATGTCAAAGTTACCTTTAGTTTAAGTTTATATAAGGGCGCCATCATTCGGGTTTATTGTTGTCTTTTAGTTTCAGATAGACAATTAAAAATACTTCTTATTATTTTATAAGTATTTGTGTGATGTTATTTTTTACACTGACTGAATTAAGATAACATGGTCAGGTGGAAAGAGAACACTTGCAAAACCAACGTTTTGCCAAAAGTTGTACAAAATGAAGCCAATAAATGACAGACCACCTCGCCAACGTCCACACAACCCCACTTGTCTGGTTAGCTTACCTGTAGTAGCTTAACCTGCGCCCTTGGTTCCCCTACCAGTCTGGTAAACTCACCTACGGTTTTCTCTTTAAAGATACACTGTCCTTCACGCAATACAAGTCGTCACGGCAACCCAAGGCTTGGGACTTGCAGACAGACAAGAGAGGGAAAGCAGGTAGTCTCTGGGAAAAAGGTGTTGGAAGCTTGAAAAAGGGTTGGGCTGTCTTTACGGTAGGGGATAACCGTACAAGTTTTGTGTGACTGACATTTGTACAATTAGTACATTTTGGTTGAAGGAGGTTTGTAAATTGCTACTGTAGTTCGATGGGGTAACAATTAACTAGCTAGCCAATATATTGATTGCGCAATACAGTATCCTACGTTTTGTTTGGTAACGTTAAACGCAATTTACTTGCTGTTCCTAACTATGTATGAATTTGTTTGTTGCAAAAGCAAACGGTGGGTCTATCGATAATTGTAGTAAAGTGAAAAGATTTTCACGTTTTCAGAATATTTTGTTCTTTATGAGTTTTACTACTAACAGGCGAAATTGGCTAGGCATTATAATGGGAAATTAGTGGGTATTAAATTAAATGGTAGACTAGCGATAGGGCTACTCTACTTAATAATTGTTTTGTTGTTTGTTCATAATGTATGGCAACAGTAGTTATGGACCATGCATTACCCGGGTCTGCACAAGTAAATAAGGTGGTTGACCAATTAACCTTTCCTTTATAATATATATTTAATAAAAAAAAATCTAAATACAACTCATCTTTTCCAAGCAGTAAATATCATTGCAACGTTCTCTAAACCATATTCAAAAAGTCCTATAGCATTCCAATAGAAAAATCATATAAGATTTTGTAACCAGTCCAATTGGATACATTCCTATAGGATATAGGATGAGGAGACAATCCTGTCAGAAACAAAATCCTGTAGTCCAATGTGACCGGTTCTAAAAATGTTAGGATTTTTAATTGGACATTATCAGATTTTCGTATTATTTGATAATCTATTGTATTTCCATTTACATATAGGATTTATTTGAATTGCTCCAATTGCATTTGTATAGGACAATTGGAAAATCCTAACTAGAGATGAAGTCCTATAGGATTTAAATTTTGTCCAGTGCAATAATATATATATATATATAAATCATGAGTCATCTTAAAATGTTCTCTCTCATTTTTGCATATCACCCATTAAAGAAACAGTCCGTTTCTGAAACTGTGGCATGGCCTCTGAGGAGGAAGCCCCCCCACACCTGGTGTTTAGGTTGCACGAGGGTGCCCCCGACCTGGTGAGAGAGGTACTGCTGGAGTGCGGCTGGGAGGAGTACGACGAGCAAGAGCAAGAGTCCGGGGATTGGAACCTCTACTGGCGACTATCCGCCTTCCGAATATCCGACTACGAGAATCTGCTGCCATGGCAACGCCTAAACCACCACCCCAAGACCGTGGGCATCACACGCAAGGTAATGATGTAATATTAGACTTCATATAAATAAATATCTTTATATCACTGTTTTTAAGATAGTCTAAATGCCTACCTTTATTTTTCACAACAACTTTACTTTGTATGAATGACCATTATTTTTGCTATTACGGAAACAATACACATTTTGCAAGAAGAACAGCAGCTTCATACTTAAATTCAAATTATATCTTTTACTTTAACAATTTACTTAAATTAGGCCCTTTGGTAATGAAAAACACCTTACAGAAAAATATTTCCCACATTATTTCAAGAACATGTCTTTCTGTCTGTATTTCTGTAAGGACAATCTGGCGCGGAATCTAAAAAGAATGAGAGGAACACATGGCTCTGCAGTCTACGACTTCAGTCCAACCACCTTCATACTCCCCAACGACTATACCCGCTTCCTGGCTGAATACACCAAACACCGCGTGAACAAGGGAGCAGGAGGAAGAGGAGGAGGTGGAAGATTGTCCGGCTACTGGATCTGTAAGCCTGTCGACCTCTCTCGAGGGAGGGGCATCTTCATCTTTGAGGACATCAAAGACCTGCTGTATGATTCCACTGTGATTGTTCAGAGGTACATCAGTAGCCCCTTGCTCATTTCGGGCTACAAGTTTGACCTGAGGATCTACGTGTGTGTGAAGAGCTTCCATCCTCTGACAATTTACATCTACAAAGAGGGCCTGGTGCGCTTCGCTACGGAGAAATACAACCTACGTTCCCTAGGCAACCCCTACGCTCACCTCACCAACACCAGCATCAATAAGTTTAGCCCGTTTTACACCACGGACAAAGGGAGAGTCGGTCAGGGCTGCAAGTGGACCATGAGTAAGTTCAGAGGGTTCCTCCACAGCCAGGGGGTGGACGAGCTCCTCCTCTGGCAGAAGATCAACAACATGGTGACCCTCACCCTCCTCACCATCGCTCCCACCGTGCCTCCGAGCGCCAACTGCGTGGAGCTGCTCGGCTTCGACGTCCTGGTCGACGCCACGCTGAAGCCCTGGCTGCTCGAGGTGAACTACAGCCCCGCGCTGTCCCTGGACTGCCAGGTGGACGTCACAGTCAAGAAAGGGTTAATCGGCGACCTGGTGGCGCTGATGAGCTACGAGCCGGTCGACAGCCTCCGTCAGAGAGGCCATCGGAGGCAGAGGTACAAGCGGCCCTGCTATCTTCTCAGCCAGTCGTCGCCGCCGCCGCCGCCTCGCGCTCCTGACCTCCTCCCCAAGTCGAAAGGCGGCGTGGCGCACCAGCGCTACAGGAAAGGCAGCAAAGGTGGCCCCTCCTCCAGCCCTAATCTACCTCTTCCTCTCCCTAAAACAGCAAGGGAGCTACGGTCGCACAAGCACAGCCACAGCCCGTCCAGTTTGAACGGCCTTTCAACCCAACGACGGGTGAGGCGCCTGCCGCCGATTGACATCGACAATACACACATCACCTGCCCCTGTGTTAAGTCCACTGCACACGCCGCCTGCCCCTGTGTTAATAAATCCAATATACACGCAAACAGCCGCTGTATGAATAAGTCCACTAAACTTGGCCCACACTCAAAGACAACGGTTGCGACCCCCAACAGAAGGACACGCCAGGCCATCTCGTCGTCGCGGGTAACGGGTGGATTCCTCCGGACGTCTAGAGGCAACGGCAGCATGGAGGAGGAGGAGGAGAAGGAAGAGGCGGCCCGAGGTGTGCCTTTGAAAACACCCGATAGCCCGAAACTGGGTTTAGGAGGACTGGGAAAGTGTGTACTACCAGACATCCACAGACACAGGGCTAGCCAGGGACCCCCATGGGAGCAGGCAGCGGGGACGGGTACTCCTCAGTGGGAGAGAGCCAGGACTCCTGTCCTCCGCATGGGAGATTTCGTCCTGACCTTCCCCTTCAACAGGGCCACTCTCAAGGCCTCCAACGACAGGACGCTTGACGTGAAGGCCGCTATCCGCGAGGTCCGCAAGCTGATCGGACGGCTAGCCTCGGGTTTGGGCTTGATGAAGAAAAGGAGAGAGGAAGAGGAGGAGGAGGAGGGAGGAGGGGACAGGGAACAAGGGAAGACTGTGAGGAAAGGGGAGTTTGAGTCGCTGTTTTGGGGGCCTAAAAACCCCACCGTGCTAAGCGAACGGCACCTCTCTAATTGATGCATTTGTTGGATATGTTTATCGAGTCATTTGACTGCTCTTGAATTGCAGGACAAATAGGACAAAAAAAAATCTGTAATTTTTTTGCCAAAATAAGATTATAGGGATGTGAAAAACTGTTACCCAGGTACTTATGTAGCTTTAAAAATCATGATTATCAATTATATTCTAATAATCTCTAATAGTCCATTTCGTGTTTTAACTTCTATTTTACCTGGATTTTGTTAAGAGAATATCATCACACGTTTTAGTTGTTACTCTATACCAAGAGCACCTGCTGGTCAGCTTGGGTCAGTCCATGGCTTGTGAGCTAAGGTCTGCTCTGTATCACGTGTTATATAGAGAAAGTCTGAAACGAGTGGAGAGCTAGTAGATTCATGTCTGACCTTATGAATAATTACATTTCTTTCTGTGCAAGATTATTGCTGGTAATTTGAGGTCATGAATGGTGACACGTGAAAACCGAAAACCTTTTGAGACTTTTTGTTTATGAAAAATCCTTTAGACTTTGTGAGGAGTCACAGCAAATATTAAAATAGTAAATACTTTGTTAATAATCATCATCATAATGTTTAGGTCTCAAAATCATTGAATACCAAAAATCTAGAAATCGATGCCACAAAGAAATGTAAACCGACCTTGTATCAAAACCCTCGAGTCACATGATCACAAAATGGGAAAGAAGAATAAAAAAGAAAATCAGAAAGTATTTTCATTTTTACTAAAGCTTTTTTTTCCTTATCCGACAGTTTTACAAATGTTCAACACACTCTCTCCTTCATTGTCTGTCTCATTTCCTGTCTATGATGACATTTCCATCTTTGTCTTTGATGCGTAATCTTCCTGAGGAGAACTTGGTCTCCTGGCGACCGTTGGTGTAGACGGTCTTGGTCGTGCCATCTGGGTACTCTCTCCTCTTGTACTGGGAGGTGTGGACCTCTCGCTGACCGTTGGTGAACTCCACCACCTTCTCCCCTGTCCTGAGACAGAGAAAAAACAGTTAGGATGTATGTGTTCAGGTGGTTAGGATGGTCATTGATCAAGTGATTGAATTGATTTATAAATTAGTGAGCGGGTCAGATGAGTGTGAATAAATGAACCGGTAAAATTAATCTAGAGAAAAAAAAGTGATAAACTAATTTGTAAATCAACAAGTAGTAAACTAAAGTATCCACAATTTTCAAACATAATTAGCTTTTTATGTATTTAACGTATCTAAAAACTTTTCTATTTCAGAAAGCCTTCTGCTAACTGTGTTTTAATGTTATTTATTTTCTTAAATTCCTATCAATTTTTCTGTTTTAAGCATTTATATTATATATTATATATATAATTATGTTATCTAAATGTTGTTGTAGCGCTTTGAGAATGTTTCTACAATGAAAGGCGCTTCATAATAATACATATTAAATGTGTGATTATTATTTTATAATCTATTATTATTATTATTATTATTATTATGTACAGTGTCAAATATAGGTTGTGTTTTATAGTCTCTAATACCAGACTGACGTCTTACTGTGAGATTTTGACTACCGTGCCATCGGGAAAGACACTCTCCTGTCTGCCGTCAGGGTAGAAGTACTTAATGGTCTGGTCTGGAAACACTATCTCCCTCCTCCCATCTGGGTGGTGCTTTTCTACAGGGCAGACAAACAGATTCAATCACAACATGGGATATATCGAGTATACATTTTTTGAAATTTTGTGAAAAATGCTGATCATACTTCAAACACATACACAGTATGTATGGTTTGTTTATCCAAACGTAGGTAAAGAAGGTAATATAAACACAATTTCAATACCTATCTGTTTGTTGGGGAAATGCAGAACCTCAAGGCCACAAGGATAGGTTGTGTGTGTAGTCTGAGAATCAGCATAGTAGTACACCTATCAAAAGAGTCATGCTGTAATATTATATTGCTGTTCTATACCTAGATTATGAAAAAAACTTTATGATAATGATGCAGCTTGTCTTACCACTTTCCCCTCGGCCAGAATGTATTTGCTGTCACCGTTAAAAAAAGTTACAGTCACTGTCTTCTGGTCAGCTGACGTTTCTTTCTTGGTTCCATTCCGGAACGTTACGACTCGACAGCCATTGGACATGAGCTGTTCTATCTATGGGTTTGAAGGGAGGGGGAGGAATTAGGGAAGACATTTTTTATTATTACTCTGGTTTTGTATCTGTTTTGATTAGGGATTAATTTCTGTAAACTTCTCTTACCTTGCCATCCGGGAAATGTGTCTCCTCACATACTAGACTGTCTCTGATTGTGTGAGCGGATGGACTCCCAGTTTGTGATCCTGACGTCTGAAGATTAAAGGCAAAGAAAGAAGAGCGTTGATAGGGTTTGAAAATAGCCTAGATTTGCAACCTAAAATGACATCAAGACTTGTCACCTTAAGATTCAGTTTAGGTAATCTGTCACCTTAGATTCAGATTCAGAGGAGGAGTATTTGGATGGTGTCCGTTGTCCAATGGGTGTGGCGCTACGACTTAACCTGTGACCTTTAACCTCAATAACCGGATATTTTCTGCTCTGCTGATTGGATGAGTGGTTGTCTAATTGAACAGGAACTTTCACCAAACCTTTTGAGGGTAAGGAGAGATCCTCTAGCAGAAAGATACCAGATAAGGGTAACTCTTGATTAGCAACTGCAAGTGGTTAAGCATGAATTAACACTTGCATAAGAATTATATACAATTTCAGACAAATAGTTTAGCGTTTAGAATCCTTAAAAGTAGGCTCAATTACAAGCTGTCAAGCATAAATCAACATTTGCATAATCTTTTTAATAGTTTCAGACAAATTGTTTAGCGTTTAATTAGGCCTCAATTACAAGCGTTTAAGCATAAATAAAAACTTACATAAAAAATAAGATGCAATCTCAGATAAATACTTTAGTGTTTGGAGTCCTCAAAGGTGCTATGCATATTTTACTCACTTCTGGACAACAATCCCCACTCCTTTGTACTTGGAGAATTGTTATGAATGTTGTCATGTCCCTATATTTTAAATAAATGAAACGTTCATAGGTTAATTCTGTAACAAATACAGATTGATTAAGCTATTATCATTCTTTATAAAAAAAATCAACTCTTTATCACCTGATGGCTAAGATCTAAAGAATCACCTCATATCTGAGCATGATTCCAACATTTCGACATGCATTTTTTGTAGGACATCAATTCAATTCGATCATGTTAACTTTACAGCAGAATCACCAAGTCCGTGTGATTGTCATGCGTTCTCAATACGACCTAACTATCATGGTGGTCCAATTCATTCTGATATGAATAAGTGATAAGACTTCAGAGTCAACAGTGTGACGCTGGCTATTGTTATCTCTCATCAATTATTAGTGGGATACTTCAAGTGCCCTTCAGACCACATTATATACCTGAATAACTTGATCCTACTTAGATGGGCTCTGACATGATTTAGGCTGCGGATTAGTAAGCAGACACCGTCGATGGCAATAGGTAGTCGTCTCTAGTTTGCTCTTTTTGAGAGACATGAGATGAAACAATATGGAAACAAAAGAGCTTATTTGAGACTGCTAAGATAGCGCAGTCAACTGATGAAGCACTTCATGCATCCAAAAAATAAATAATAAAGTAAATCTCACAGAATCTAACGTAGATGATGATTTTTGTCTCCGATTAGTGGATTTGTTGAAGGCCGGCGTGTCACTTCTGGTGACTGATGCAGCTTGTCCCACACCGCCTCCTGAGTCTCTAATCCACAGCGATGTTCTCTGCACAGGTGCCTGACCAACACACAAACGCATCTTTTAACTAAACATCGTAAACCTAAATCAAGCATAAAGAGGAAAACGGCTCATGAAATACGTACACAAGTAATACAGTGTTACCTGAGGAAGTTTGTTTATTTATACAGGGGTAACTGACCGAGAACAGGTTTATGTATACATACACAATACAGTACAATATTTAGGTTTCAACCAGAACAAGAACACTCTTCAACTTCCAAATTTTCCAATAAAAGTTGTTCAACCGAAGCAAACTGCTCTAATTTCAATTCATGTTGAACCTTGAATTTATCCGAGGAAAAAAAAACCTGACAGCTAATTTACCAAGTTCTGTTTTCACTTTTGGGCTTTCAAGGGTGATATAGCACTGTAAGTGTGTCCTGTGACTACTGGATTTGTGTTTTAAAAGGGAAGTAAGATAAAAACGCAACTTGCCCAGCAGTGCCTTGTAAACCATAAGTTAAACTGCCCAGCACATTCGGTGGTCAACCACAAGGGGGTGGTGTTTCCTCATGTAACTTATAACGTTTTCACAAACGCGTGCCCAAGTGTATCTTACCTGTCCAAGGTATTTCCCAGGAGGTGGATGGTCTGCTGTGTCTCTCTGTCTGACTGAGAAGTTACTGATACTGGAGCACACTGACAGTCTTCTCTCCTCCTTCAGCCTCAGAAGACCTTCAGACACCTTTGCGAACAATACACAGGCAGGCCATCGGTTATGCAGAGTGCTTTTGAGTGTGTGTGTGTGAGAGTGTGTTTATTTACAACAAATCTAAATTAAGAAAATAAAAAACAAAAATAAGTAAAAAAAAAAACATTTGTTACAATATTTTGAATACTGTTACATTTTTAAAGATTGAATCGAAACAAGAACACTGTTCGACTCCTTGTTAGTATGTGTGCATGCATTTCTGTATATCAGAATGCATGTCTGTGTATGTGCTTGCACATGTATATTTTGACAGCTGTAATAACAAACTGAATCCTCTCAGTACCTACCTCACTCTGTGTCCCTCCTTCCGCTGCTGCAGTTCTCTTCCCAGCCTCTAGGTGGAGCTCTCTAGCAGGAGTGAGTTGACACCGGAGCTGTGAGTTTTCTCTGGTCAGAGCTTCTACCTGGCTTTGCAGTCGGCAGTGAGCTTTAGACCAGTTACTCTCTCTCTGCTGGAACTGCTGCTGGAGTCGGTCAATCTGCTGTCTGAGGACCTAATCATATTACACACGTACACACCCACGCACACCCACACAAACAGAGACACACACCCACACGCGTACACCCAAGCAAAAAAAAAACAACAACACACAAATGTATATACAAAATAAATAAAGGGAAGGGATGGTGGGGATGGGGAGAATGGGGGGAAGGATGGGAGGAATGGGGAGAGGGAGGGGAGGATGGGGAGGATGGGGAGTATGGGGGAGGGAGGGGAGGATGGGGGAAGGGAGGGAAGGATGGGGGGAGAAAGGGAAGTCTGTATAGAACGCTCTGAGGAGGATGTCTTTCGTACCATGGACTGCTCGATTGCCTGTTATGTCATTTTGGTCACGTACACAGGAAGCAGTACATGTGATGTAAAGTCATTACATGTAAAACTGACCTTGGATCCCAACTCTTTATAAACAGCAAAAATTCCTTCAAAATTATCACGAAAAGAGTTTGCAAATCAGTAACGTTTAGTTTTCTTTCAAGACCGGAATATAAAAACCATTAACCATGAAAAAGCATTCAACCTTTACTCTAAGCACAAGAGAAACCCCTCCTACTAATAACTAACTCACTCTAATTCACACTCAAGTGTGAGTCAATAAGACTTCTATGTAAGAATAATTCATATTGTTATCATTAGATTGAGGCTGTGTAACATTGGTGTTACAGGTGTATAAAATAGGAGGCTGTGTAACATTGGTGTAACAGGTGTATAAAATAGGAGGCTGTGTAACATTGGTGTAACAGGTGTATAGAATAGGAAATAAAGTGACTTGTCCTGTTCCAACCATCAGTGTTGGGGACATATTTTTTAGAACATATAGATAATACATTGGTAGAGTAATTACCCCACAAAATTGTAAGCAAATCCCGAAGCTGGAGAAAGACCGAAACACGACATTATAATAACCCAGGAAAGCACAGAAGGCTGAGTTCGGTTTTTGGGTAAAAAACGTCCATGTTAGTCTACAAATTACAGTTTTTTTCAATTGCTAACAAGCATTGGTCAAAACTGAAGTCACATTGTCAAAACTCTTTACACAGTCAGCAAAACAGAAGTCTATGTGGAGCAAACTATGAATCACTTTACATTGCCTTCACACAAAATGCATTCAGTGACCACAGTCACCAAAATTCATGAACTCCTTTCTCAGTCAGAGTCCACAAACTACAAAACACTATACTTTTGCAGCACATTTTTCAATTGCTAACACACTTTGTTCAAAACTGTTAAAAACGCAATCAAAACAGAATGATGAAAAAAAATTTGTCCATTTCTGCTGCAGCCACATTGAAATCTATAGAAAATAATATCAAAATATTGACAATAAAATGAAATAATAATAATTCCAAACACAGCTGAGTGCAGTTTACAGATGACAACCTACCCAGGTGAACTGTGTTTGGCCTCATTGCTCATAGCAAGCAGATAAAAGGGGATGGCGCTTCTGAATGGCTTTTTTGGAAATATGGATGAAAGAGGACAGGTTGGTGGAGAGAGAAGAGGAAGGAGAGGAAAACCAAGAGCTGTGGTCTCTGATGAGATAAGGGCCACAATTATTGACAGGGTTGGATCAGACATTCTAAAATATTCTTCCCAAGGTGCATTGCCAGAGAAGACGTGATAAGATGTAATGATGAAAACGTGGCCAAATGCAGAAGAGAGGGAGAGAATATGTTATACATGAAGTACTGTAAATCACTATGCAAAGATATGGAAAACATAAATGTAACTGAAGCGAATTGCTACATTGCTGATTCATTCTTGTTACAATATACAATAATTTAGTACACTCAATAAAGTGCAAAGAAATACTGATGAATCTGAAAAAAAATCATTAAAACTTTAAAGATAAAATGTCTTATGTAATGCTCTTTGTTGTTAGTATTTTGTAGTTCAGTGTGCTAAGAGTGACAGTGTTTGCTTCCTGAGTGAGACTTGTTGCCAGTGTTGAATGAACTAATTTCGAGACATGTATGATGTGTTTTGTTGGTGAGAAAGAGTTTTGGAGGTGAGATGAACTGTTTAGCTGAGATGCATGTTTGTAATGCAGACTGTGTGAAGAGTTTTGTAAAAGTAGGTTCAGTATTGACCAATGCTTGTTAGCAATTGAAAAAAACAGTAAACGGAAATCACCCAATCACACGCAAATTGAGTGTTACACCATTGGAATCATCGGACTAACCAACTGACATTGTGATTTCCCAGTAGTGAATGAGTGACTTACACAGGATGTAACTGATTCACACCGGGTTTTCCAGACAGTTAAACCATTCAGTGACAGAAACTGTGATTAACTCCTTCCGAAAAACAAAACTGTAACCGGGTAAAAGAAATGACACGGGCCTATTGGGAAACATGTTACATTTACCTCTAACTTGAGAGTGTGTGTGTGTGTGTGTGTGTGTGTGTGTGTGTGTGTGTGTGTGTGTGTGTGTGTGTGTGTGTGAGTGTGTGTGTGCGTGTGTGTGTGTGTGTGTGTGTGTGTGTGTGGGTGTGTGCGTGCGTGCGCGTGTGTGAGTGAGTGTGAGTGTGTGTGTGTGTGTGTGTGTGTGTGTGTGTGTGTGTGTGTGTGTGTGTGTGTGTGTGTGTGTGTGCGTGCGTGCGTGCCTGTGTGTGTATGTGTGCGAGTGTGTGTGTTGGGGAGTCATCTTGTGTGTGTGGGGTCATCTTGGATGTATGTGTGTGTGTATGTATGTGCGTGTGTGAAGATCCGGTGATACCAGTTCAGCAGCTTTACAGAAGAGTGTGCAAAAACCTCCAATTTCCTTTGCCTCAGGTCTTTCTTATAAAGTGTTAACAGATAACACTTTATATCCACCCACTGACAACATCACAACATCATAAACCCTAATTGTACGTCAACATAGAATGGTAAGGTGTCGGCTGAAGTTATAAAAGCTGTAAGTACTCGGGATTAATGTTTTGGTAACGGACATTAATACATCTTTAAAGTCACTCACCTGTGCCTCGGGGGACTCCATTTTTTAGTGTGTGTGTGTGTGTGTGTATGTGTGTGGGTGTACTATGCAGTATGTGTGTGTGTGAGTGCACAGGTGTATGTGGGTGTGTGTGTGTGTGTGTGTGTATAGCATGTGTATGTGCATTCACAGGTGTGCTTGTGTGTTTGTGTGTAGATGGACTTTGAACTAACCTGCGCCTCTAGAGACTCTATTTTGGGTGAACACACGTCACTCTTCATCCACTGAGCCTTGGTTTGGCTGCCGGACGTCACACCTCCTCTTCCTCCTTTTTTTTTCACCTCTTCAGTCTGGTCCATTCGCTCCCTGAGGAACCACATTATAGTAACCACAAAAGAACATAAGTGGACAAAAAGTTACACTTGCACATCAAAAAACATGCTCCATTCTCCTACCAGTGCCCTGACCAGTCACTGCGAATTCACATTAATTAATTAATTAATATGACATGCAAAACAGCATCCTGGCAAATTTTTTTTTTTTACTAATTTGCAAAAATAAACTATTATCTCTGTTGATATGGCAACCATTATGAAAGGCGCAGACCCACAGCAGGTAATTGCTCTTCCACATTTCCTAAGGGCACCGAAGTAATTTGATTCTTTTAAGACAGGCCCTTAAAAGCCTGCTCCTCAGGTTCCTGTGGCAGGAATTTATATTACTTTTATCGTGTGACTGCTTTTATAGATTTAGTTATTAATCTTATTTCCATTAATCGTTTTATGTGTTGCGTTTGGAGCTTGTTTTACAATGACACCACCACCTCCCTTTATTTAAAGGTTGAATCACTTATAATTTGCTAAATGAGAAATTAAGTAAATCACAAATATGTAGGTAATCAAAAAATGTTTTACCTGAAAAGTCCCATGGTTTTTTCCCGTTCTGTTTTTATTTTGTCCATTAGCGATGAGTCTGAGTTCTCCCTCTCTTTCTCCCAACCTGGACTCAATGGTGAAAGGTTTCCTGCAGTGGGTTAGAATTGGGGACATATATCAAAGAGTAAGTCTTTTTTATGTACGTTCATACTGTACTGATTGAGACTTGTAAAGAAACACACAATTGGTGTTTGTTTGTTTGCAGTATATATTTGTATTTGTTTTGTGCATAATGTAATGTGCATAATTATGTGTGTCTGCATGCACTACAGGAAGTGTTTGCTAGTGTACATGGAAACGTGTACACAAGCCTGTTTGTTAGTATTCATGTTGTGTTGTTATGAGTGTGTTTATAATAGTTCCCTCACCCTTCCTCTTGACCATCTGGCGAATTCTGTTCTTTCTGATCTCTTTGTTTCCAGAAGCTTCTTCAGGGGGAACCTTGGTGCTATTTCCTGAAGTGGACCCACGCTCTAGGTTCTCCTCTGTTCCCACGCTATGGTCCCCTGGGGTCAGGGTTCTGTGTGTGTTTCTGGCAGACAGAAGTGTGTGTGATGGTGTGTGTACCGGTGTGTGTTGATGTGTTTGTAGCGGTGTATGTTGTGTGCCAGAAAGGGCCTGTAGCCACTCAATGTCCCTCATCTCTGAGGGCATTAGGGACGGAAATAAGAAAATATAATATATATATTAGAATATATAATATATTTCATAATACATGAAATCCTGGTGAGAAAATATATAGTTCCATATAGTCTGAGTTTCACTTTAAGTTTGTGGTTTCATTAAGCCTGTGCTTACCTTCAATGCTTTTCCAAAATATCTAATACATTTTTATAATTTTTATAATCCATCAAACACAACTTTCAGCCTAAATCTCATGGAAGGAAATTCCTCTTCATATATAAAGAATTGCTGACATTAACTAAAAGTTTGTGTGATACATTTGAACAAGCTCCTTTACCTAAAAAATCCAAACTTTTATAACATTTTCTTTTTACCCTAGATGTCATGGACGTGAAAAAAATTTGCAAATGTAAAAAAAAAAAATCCATAAAATCTTTTGGGGAAATAAAATTTGATTTAATTGTACCATCTGAGCTGGAACTGGAGGTCAATGAGGACGAGTAGGAGGAGGAAAAGTGACGATGTGACATTAGCAGTCTAGATCCACTTCCCCCGGATCCAACATTCCCGGCGGTGACCAGGCCTTCCTCCGTCTCGCTCGGGGCATCGCTGGCGTAGTCTCCCTCCGACAGGTCCAGGCGGTCGTCGTGACGACCGGGGATCGGAGGAGGAGGAGATGGAGTGGCTGGCCGCCCGTGGCGCTGGTAGTTCGGGTTGTCCTCCTCCTCTTCGTCGCTCTCGCTGCTCGTTCTGCTGTGACTAGCGGGGGCGAGGGCGGAGGAGGGGCGACAGGAAGTGGCTGCAGACCTCTGAGGTGCCGACGCCAGACGGTTCGAAGACGACGGTAACGTCGGCGGAGTTCCGTGACCTATGACCCGATTGGTAACCGATCTAATTCTTGATGAGGACTTGTTTCTGTGACGGACATTTGTTTTTCTTTTTTCTTTTCCTACGGAGGTAGTAGGAGCTGTCGTTTCCTGTCCCGCTAGCTTTCTTCCTGTTACTCTGACTATGTGGTCGTTAACGGTCTTAAAAGCAACAGAGACCCCTTTGGGATTACTTTCAGGGGGAACAACTTTCGTATTCAACTCAGTGGGGGAGCTTTTACAGTGTCGCACCATATGTGGTTCACTGACATTAACAGCCTGTTGATTGTGAGTAAGGGCAGCCGTGGGACTCTCTAGCACTGATTGGTTGTTAAGCTCCGTCAAGGTCGCGGATGACCTTTTGAGACGTTGTTTATTCGAGGCAGTGATCCCGAAAGGACCTTTGTCTTTCTCTTTATGACCGATGGTCCCCCTGCTTTGAGCTGTCCTACTTGTACTCTTGTCCTCTTTCTGCTTTCTTAGCCTATCACGTTTGGTTGGTTGCTTCATCAAGTTATTTTCTGTGTTTTCCAATGGGATACTTTGGTATTTACACTCTTTTGATAGGTTCATTATACATTCTTCCTCTGTTGACTGGATAACTCCGTATTCGTTTTCTCCTCCTGATTGGTTGACACTGAGTTCCCTTTCTTTTGATTGGTCATCTTGGATCTCCTTTCTTTGTGATTGGTGGATTTGGAGTTCTTGGCCCCATTTTGTAAGGGTTCTCTGCAGTGGCTGGCTTGGTGCCAGGGTATGGGTCAGAGTTTGGTTCACAGGCTCAGTCTGGATAAATAGCTCTGCTGTGTTCTGGATCATTTCATCCTGAGACTGGGTCTGGTGCACAAGCCTGGGTTTGGTTTCCGAAACGGACTCGGGCTGGAGCTCGGCCTTTGCCTGGGCCTCAGCCTGGGGCTGCATTTGAGGCTGACCCAGACCAGTGTCACGCCTCTTGGTCCCTCTGTCCCTGGCCTCCAGAGAGGGGGCTGAGGAGCGTCTCTGCAGTCCACCTGAGGTACACTTCATGCCTGGCGGATGCTACATGAGAGAGGAAGAAATTTTTCTTTGAAAACATAGAAATATAATTTATAGAATGATTCTACTATTAAGTCTACATCATGATGTGAGCTGATAACTAATTTGTTTGTCAACAGAAATACTAAGGAACATATGTAGCCTTGGTCTAGGTGGTTCACTGCCAGGGGCTAGAAACCTCAAAGCAAGGATGAATCTTAACCCTTATCTCAAGGCATTATAATTACTGTAAGCTTCGGTGACAATTATAATTGTTGCAAAAGTCTTCTTGCTTTGTCGGGAATTAAATAATTAATACCCTACAGTCTAGAGGATATTAAGGAGTAAAATGGGGTTATTTTAAGGTTTTAAAAGTGTAGAAAACCATCAATAAATGTATTGGCATTGCATATTGATGTACGTCTGTTGTTCTTTTGTCACCGTGAGAGAAGCGCTCCTCTGGAGTTTGGGCCGTGTTCGGCGGCCATCTTTATCCTGCCTCCTCCTCTCCGTCCTCGACGCCCCTTCTCCTTTACGCAGGAAGCACCTTCTCTCCGGTGACCCTAGGGTCTCTACGCTATCCTGAGGAGCGTCACGTGTTAACAGACAGCGCACTTTGGTCAATGTGATGTTTATTTTATTTTAAATGTGCTTGATAAATAAATTTGACTTGACTGTTTGTCGATCACAAATTTTAGTTCCATCAAATTATACTAATTTCATCAAAATATACTTGTATGTAATATCGGTCTTTAGATATATAAAATGTTACAAAGAACACAGCGTCCCACATATAATAATTTTCTTCAGCAAGCAAACGGATCTGTGTTTTGGCCTTAGCGAGTCTTTGAATCTGGACACAGATTTTTGTGAGCATTACCTGCAATGGTTTGGGTTGGATGACTTTATCCACTCGAAGCTGTTCCTCAACAAATTCTTCAAAGCTCCTCTCTCTTTCTTTCACTGCTGGCCTGATAGGTCTATAATAAATAATTGGTAAAGGTAACCGATGATTAGTTTACATTTATTTTACGACAATTATGCGGATTTAAAGAGGAGGATATAATTCTGCACACAGGACAGACAGTAGGACAGTCGGCATCTATACACTTTGTTGAACTGTGTTTACTTCCAAACAAAGATAAATGAGTTAAGGGGCCCAAGAAAATCTGATATTGCTTCCTTAATTATCTAAAGACTAAAAAAAGACCCACTCAAAACATTTGTTATATTGTAAACTATGAACCTTTGAAACTATGAAACCAGGATCGGTAAAACATTTTTACAGTAAAATGTTGTTCTAATATGTTTAACAAATGGCTTTAAATACATATTAAAATGAAAGTATGTGTATTATTATTATTATTATACTATTAATTATTGTGTTCATAAAAATTATTCTCTAATAGATGCAAAACATTTGTTATGTTGTAAACTTTGAACCGAGGATGGGTAAAACATGTTACAGTAAAATGCGGTACTAATATGTTTAACAAATGGCTTTAAAAAATAAATTAAAAATATAATTAATTATTATATCTCTAAATATATTTCTCTAATAGATGACCTGTCTTCAGGGTTGCCAGGTAGTTGTCTCCTGACTCCAAATGGGCTGACAGTGGTCTGGTCTCCTGCCTGGTCTCCCGCCTGCTGATTTTCCATGAGTCGTTCCCTGCTTGGGAACAGCTGAAATGGAAAATAAAACCTGATACCTGTAATATATCATATGTTAAAAAAGGTCCTTGCAGCAAACCAGCATGTGCAAAAGCTGAGTGATTTTTTTTTTCTCGTTGGGGGACTATTTGGCAAACAACCATGATTCCACATGGAGCCTGGGAAAGCTTTCAAGGAGACAGCAAGGGAGAGTATATGATTCCTGAACACGTGATTATAGTCCAAGGGAGAGACAATACAATACCAGTGTGTCCGCACTACATCTACCTTAACTCTGTCATGCTAAACAAATCAAACTTATACTGAACTGTATTCCAAACCATGTAATACTGTACCACAGAGACCTTTTTTTCAATTTCTTTTACTTTTCAAATCTGATTAGCACCTGTTTAATCTGACTGGTACCTGTTTAATCTGATTTGTACCTGTTTAATAATAATCTTCCTGGTACCTTTTAAATCAGACTGGCACCTGTTCAATCTGACTGGTACCTGTTTAATTATAATCTGACTAGTACCTGATCAATCTGACTGGTACTGGTCTCAGTGGTTTCCTCTTTGATAGGGGACAGGTTCCTTTGCTCTGCAGCGTCTGGCCAAGGAGCTGCACGGTTGCCTACAAAAAGAGACATAAAGAGAGATGAATTATGAATATATGTATTGTCTGTAGCATGGTGAGAGAACACTCTGGACTAGCACTGTAGCTGTACACACTATAGCACTGTACATAGATAGTTAGCACTGTACATAGTTAGCACTGTACATAGAAAGCACTGTAGCTGTACACACTATAGTTAGCACTGTACACAGTTAGCACTGTAGCTGTACTCACTATAGTTAGCACTGTAGCTGTACTCACTATAGTTAGCACTGTACACAGTTAGCACTGTAGCTGTACTCACTATAGTTAGCACTGTAGCTGTACACACTATAGTTAGCACTGTACACAGTTAGCACTGTAGCTGTACTCACTATAGTTAGCACTGTAGCTGTACTCACTATAGTTAGCACTGTAGCTGTACTCACTATAGTTAGCACTGTAGCTGTACACACTATAGTTAGCACTGTATATAGATAGCACTGTAGCTGTACACACTATAGTTAGCACTGTATTTAAGGGAATAGCTCACTATTTTTGAATGTTTCATATTTTTTCTGTGTCTCTCAGAGTTTTTCCAACTGGTCCATTCAGTTTGCCCATTTAGCTTGAAAATATTGAAATATTCTTTAAGTTTCGTAGTTGCCATTTTCCAGTTGTCCGTGACATTTGGATAGTGTGGGAATGGAAAAAGAAATGGACAGAAATAATCAAAATTAACATAAAAGGCATTTAATGGACAAACCCAGCGCTTTCCCCAAAACAAGATTTACCCAGAATGCCCCTTTACAAGCCTTCAATACCATAATCAACAGCGTGGATTATGACCTAAGAACGAATAACAGGTGTGTTGAATAAAAATCAACCGTTATTATAATAAAAAGTGTGTGTGTGTGTGTGTGTGTGTGTGTGGTGGTGGGGGGTGGGGGGGGGGGGGGGGGACAGTTGATTCGCTCTCATACAGAAATGTATTGTCATTGGTGACGGTTTGCTTCCTCTATAAGTGGAAGGGCTCTTCCAGGAAAGGACAATTATCAGGCCACGTCTTGCCCGCAGGCTTTGATATGTCTGTTTGATATACCTCTGATTTCTTTCCTCTTACATTGTGCAGTTTTTTTAACCAAAGTAAGCAAAAAAAATTTATAAAATAAAGAGTAATTTGTGTAATAGATGGTGTCAACAAAATATATTAAGGCAAATTGATTAGACGTTTTTTTTTTGTAATCAATAATCTGTTAACAAATATTGTCGTTTTTTCATATACCTATCCTAAACCTGCACCACCTTCGTTGTGTCTCTGAGTGCTGAAACATTCCTATGACAAAACCTACACAGTATGCGAAGGAGGCTTGTCCGGACTGGCTACTGAACAGGAATTGAGTCAGAGGTGTCAGGGCAGTGGAGCAGTGTTTAATGGTGAAGAACACAGCACCATCACAAATCAACGGCACCCTTAGGAACTTTCTAACCAGCTTGTTAACATAGTAAGACGTTATGTAAACATTTAACGAGATCATCCCCTAACTCGTAAATCGAATGGTTTTACCTTGTATACTGTGTTTCAATATAAGGTGGAGAACATATTGCAACAGCTTTGTTTTTTCAAATCTTTAAGGATAAAGGGAGTGAATTTAAACCACACCTGTGCTGGTCTCATTCTCTCTGTCTCTCCCTCTCTCCCTCCCTCTCTCTCCCTCTCTCTCTCTCTTTCTTTCACATTACAATTTATTTTGGACATTTTGCACAGCTTTATATGTATACCCATATAAATATACAGCTACAAAAAATTAAATATATAATATATACACATTATCCCAGAGCATTACCAGTTCTTCCCAATTCCTTGCATATGGTATATGTATTATAGTATATAGTATTGCGACAACCTGGCATTGTGATTCAGTACGACATATAGATAATATTGTTTTAAAGGTTAAATAAATTGAAGTGTCGGTTTTATCACAGGGTTAGCTGACTGAAATGACTGAAGGTAGATTCTCTCACTCGTTCTGGAGGACGCCTGATAAGATCATGGGAGGAGTTAAATATCACAACAAGCCACAACACATTTTTGTACCTGTCAACCTTTTTTTTAGGTTAGTGTCTGTTTTCACCTCAGAGAGAAAAATTATTTCAGAGGTTAGGTGGGATTTTGTTCACCCAACAAGACAACACTAGCTGGAAGAGCGGCTTTAAACCGTACAAGATGAGAGAGAGGGGGAGAAAGAAAGCAGAAAAGGAATGTTGAGGAATGTTTTAAAACGGTCAGGAAAGTATTTAACATTTTTCCCCCATTTTCTTTTCAGCAACCGATGAAGAGAATTTAAGTGCCGAAGTGACTTCCAGAGGGTCGAGGTGATTGTAATTTGATTTCCAGGTGGATTGTACATATTGTGGAGTACTTACAGACACACACTAGTGCAAACTATCTTTTCAAATAGAGGAAGATTTGTAATTTGACTTCAAGGTGGATTATTGTGAAGTATTTACACACATAGTGCAATAACCCGATAAAGTGTTATTTGAAATGGAGGACGAAACCCAGCTAATCAAGGACTGTGCCGCCAGCAATCTTACGCTGTACAAAGTCTACGCCGCCATTATGATTGTTATTTTTTTTCTGGCCATTCCTTTGAACGCTTCAGTTTTCCACCTCTTCATCTTCAAACTGAAGTTCTGGAAGTCTCACAGCAACTACGTCTTCCTCTTCAACCTGGTCTTGGCGGACATTCTCCTCCTGGTGTGTTTACCCGTGAGGGCCTACAACTTCATCCACGGCCAGCGTCGCAGCGAGGACGACGTGGTCTCCAAAGCCATGCTCTTCATGCTCTTCCTCAACCGAGGAGCCAGCATCGCCTTCCTCACCGTCACCTCCATCCACAGGTATTACAAAGTGGTCCAGCCGGTCAGGAGGTGCCTCCTCAGAGCCATGAAGAAGTCTCCTCAAATCTCCATCCTAATCTGGCTCCTCCTGCTGCCTCTCACCATCCCCACCATGCTCAGCCCGACCTTCGAGTGTCTGAACCGCTACGTCACCGACAACACCACCACCAGCACGGTGGACGCGCCATTCAAATACAACGTGGAGACCATGCGCGAGGTGGTCTTCTTCACGCAGATCATCATCCCATTCTTCGTCCTCGTCTACTGCACCGCGCGCATGATCAACCGACTCAGCCAGCAGTCTGTGGGGGACAAGACCAAGCTGAAGAGAGCCGTGTTCCTCGTCACCTCCGTCATGGTGGTGTTCTCCGTCTGCTTCCTGCCGTGCGCCGTTGCCAGGATGGTGGTGCTCATCGCTAGGGTCAGACAGTGGCCGGAGCTGGAGCAGGAGGTGGCGGCGGATGTCTTTGACGGCCTCATGGTCCTGTCTTACATGAACTGCCTTCTGGACCCGCTCGTGTACTGTTTCTGTAGCACCACCTTCAAAACCCAGTACCTGACAAACTATTTTCCGTTCTTAGTGAGGCGTGAGGGGATTTAAAGGAAGAGGGGAAACCTAATAAATGAAACAGTGTTACATAGGAAACGTAAAACTAGGTTAGATTGTTCCAGCCTATATTGAGACCACGCGAAACGCCGGCAAACAGTGTGTGAACATTCAATATGATATTGTACTTTGTAAACAAAGAACGAGTTAGTGCCACTTTTTATGGTAAGGTCTTCCTTTCATGATTTCAATGTATACATGTTTCTATATTAAAATGACACTACATTAAACTACTAGTATGTATAAGCCTATATATTCTAATTGATCATATTCTATGCTATATTTGGTTTCAAATATTTTGTTGATTCATTTTTTAATTCATTTCATTGCGTGTCTCCCCCTTCTCCCTCATGCCCTGTGATAATATCAACACATTCTCAACCGACATTTTGTAGTAAGACAAGTAATTCTAGATGTGGAAGAAGGGCTAGAGAAAGAGACACACAGACGATACCATAGAGATAGAACAACAAAAGTTGTTCTAAATTTCTCTATGGACAATACCATAGAGATAGAACACAAGAAGTGTTCTATCTCTGTGGACAATACTCTGGATGACTTCATCATTACAGTCAAAAAAGAAAAAGAACTAAAAGAAGAAACTTCTATGACATCATGTTGCGGGGACCATTGGGGTACCAAGGGGAAAATAAGTGTCTAGGTTATATTGTACTGCTGTATGTTAGGGGTGGCACAAACGATTGCAACACATGAAAACAGCACATTTTGAACAAGCACTTTTACATTTTCATAAAAAAATAATAATAATTTCGTCCTCAATTATTTCTTCATGTTGAAAACAGAAAAGGCTTCAATAAATAGTGTATTCATGTTATCACGGTACATCTACATCTACCTGTTAACAAGAATCAAAGGAAAATATTTATCAAGTTGGCTTAAAACATTTTGTTTCGAGCTTGAAAATCTACCACGCTATTCAGACAGCCATAATTTTTTACATATCTGAAAACCATTTTGAAAATGTACTATTTTCTGTGAGTGACTCATTTTGGACTCAGATTCTGCTAAACACTACATGATTCACTGTCTATCCTGTGGTTTGATCTCACAGCCTCCCATGTCTGTGGAAATTTCCAGTTTCAATGATGACAATAAACCCAACTAGTACCCAAACGCAGTCTCCTGTCCCAATCAAATCTGTCTAAGTGTTATTGTTAAAAAAAATTCAGTATTGGTTAATGAGTGACTGAATGTTCCTGATTCAATTAATCTGTACTTAAAAATAAGTGTGCTGAACCAGCATATAGGTTTTTAGAAATTGGCTTGAGGAAAAAAATACTTTCTGAAACAATGTTTTCTCCCCTGCAGATGACCATCATGTTGGCTGTAAGACGTTGATGCTGTAATTATTAATCATTCGTAGGCAATGGATGGATGAATGGGTTAAAATGAATGTAAACTCGGTCATATAGTTGGTATATATATATATGTATTGACTGTTATGTTCGACTTTAGGAACAGCAACGATGTTCCCGCGTCAAATTGACCCGTTGCATGTTTAACTTTACAAAAGTTATCAAAAATTCAAATAAAAAATTGTAAACATTATCCTTAGCTCAATTTATATATCTTTGATTAATATTTAGTGAAATTAAGTTTTTCACCCCTTACAGATCAGAACAGTTTACGATGCTCCAAAAATGATTAAGAATATGTTTTCTGCATTTTAAAACTTTGAGACGGGTCAAATTGACCCGCAACATAATAGGAGGGTAATTCCTCACACGTTTTAATAATATAGAAACATTCAATAACAAAACACAGTACTGTGCACAAACAACACAAATAAGGCACTGTCCAGGTGATAGCACCGTTTCAAAAGAACACAGTTGATTTGAATAGCAATACAGCATGGTGGATTGAATGTTTAAATCGAGCCAGGGGTGCCTACCATAAGCCAGGATATTAACTACAAGAAAAAGATTACAATGTACACCACAAGGTAACAGATTACCATCACATGCCACTTATTTATTACTGCATTCATCTTCAAATAAGGTCCACATTTTTATTATAATTGTTGAATGAATGGGAGAACAAGTAAGTAAATAAATGTAAGTAAGTAAGTACGTACATACGTACATACATACATACATACATACATACATACATACATACATACATACATAAATAAATAAATAAATAAACAAACAAAACAAAACAAAACAAAACAAAACAATACAATACAATACATACATACATAAATGAATAAATGAATAAATACATACACGGTGTACAATAGGAGGTGTTACTCACAAAACATTTCAATCCCTTATTACCCCCCTTACTGTTTTTTTGTTAGTGTAGGGTGTGGAGCATTAACCAGAGAGCAGCCATTTCTGCCCTATGCAAACAGCTCATGTTTCGGCTTGCAAAGACCGAAGGGTGTGTTACCCCACATGACCAACTGTGTTACTACATGCAGGCGCACTGAAGACCGTTCTGGGGGGTGGTGGGGTGGGGGCAAAAACATTCTAAACGTTGTTTTATTGTGTCTTTACTTCATAGAAAAACAACAACAACAAAAAAATAAAATGAAACGTAAATCAAATGTCTGTTGCTAGGAAACCTCTCACGGTGCGGCTTTTTCGGGGCAACATTTTCTGCATTCTTTCAACGTCGTTGTTCCTCTTGCCAGAGGCTAAAACTAGGGTACTTCTATAAAAACATTACTGAAGTGTATGTGCTCTCTCTCTCTCTCTCTCTCTCTCTCTCTCTCTCTCTCTCTCACTCTCTCTCCCTTTCACTCTCTCTCTCTCTCTCTCTCTCTGTCTCTCTCTCTCTCTCTCTCTCTCTCTCTCTCTCTCTCTCTCTCTCTCTCACACACACACACACACACACACACACACACACACACACACACACACACACACACACACACACACACACACACACACACACACACACTAACTATAAGGGATAGCTCAACCAACACAATAGGACAACAAATCAAAACGGATAAACAGCTGTGCGCGTGTGTGTGCGTGTTGGTGTGCTGCCTACACTCTCTGTGTGTGTCGTCACACAGTGCTAGAGAGAGAGAGAGAGAGAGAGAGAGAGCGAGCGAGGGAAAATTTGTTCCAGACACTGAGTAATAGTCCGCAGTTTAAAAGAAAGAACTTTGGAACTAGCCAGCGACGCTCACACAAGACGGAGAGAGAAAGTAAAGGGAGAGGAAGAAATCTCATGGAGTGGAATTTCATAAAAGTCTGGAGTACATGTTTGTATTTTTTTAAGAGCGTTTCCATGTCACTCTATATCTTGGAAGGTGAGCGCTTGAGTTGCAGTTTCCCAGCAGAAAAGGAATGTTAACAGACTTGATATTTTGAGGTACTTCATCTGCAGACAGGATCATAAAAAAATACGTAATTTTTTGGAAATGGAGGAAAAATACCATGCCAGAAGACTGTGAGACTGCCTCTCTGAAGCTATATAAATTCTACGCAGCCGTTATGATCATCATCTTCATCCTTGCCCTGCCTCTAAACGCCTCTGTCCTTCACCTCTTCCTCTTCAAACTGAAGTTCTGGAAGTCTCGTAGCAACTACGTCTTCCTCTTCAACCTGGTATTGGCAGACATCCTCCTCCTCTTTTGCTTGCCGGTCAAGGCCTACAACTTCATCCACGGCGAGCGTCGCAGAGAACACGGCGGTGTGCAAAGCCATGCTCTTCATGCTCTTCCTCAACCGGGGAGCCAGCATCGCCTTCCTCACCGTCCCCTCCATCGACCGCTACTTCAGCGTGGTGCACCCGGGCAGGAAGAACCTTCTCAAAGCCTTGAAGAAGTCTCCACACATCTCCATCGTCATCTGGCTCCTCTTGCTGCCCCTCACCATCCCCACCATGCTGTAGACCTTTGAGTGCTGCAACAGCCACAAGAGCTACAACAGCACGGCGTTGAAAGAGGACGCGCTCATCAAAGACATCGTGGACAGTGCCCGCGAGGTGGTCTTCTTCACGCAGATTCTCGTCCCCTTCGTCATCCTCGTCTACTGCACGGTGCGCATCGTCAAAGGCACGTCGGGGGCCGTCGGGAATAAGACCAAGCTGAAGAGAGCCGCGTTCCTTGTCACCTCCATCTGTGTTCTCCATCTGCTTCCTGCCGTGCACCGTTGCCAGGATGGTGCTCATCGCCAGGGTTCAGGAGTGGAACGAGCTCTCGGAGAACATCGCCGCGGAGGTGTTCGACGGCCTCATGGTGGTCTCCTACCTGGACTGTTTGTTGGACCCGCTCGTCTACTGCTTCTGCAGCACTGAGTTCAAAAGCCTCTACTTAGACAATTACTTCCCGTTTTTATTGAGAGGAGGAGCAGACACACAGCCGGAGAACCTAAATAGTTCTGCGAACCCTTCGAATCCTAATAAACGAGACAAGGTTATGATGGAAACGTCTTATTAAGTGAGATTGACGCGGCGTATGGCAAGTCCAGAGGGAAATATAACAATATGTTTTCAAAATTGACAGAAAGTGATATTTTTTGGGGGACCAAACTAAAACAATTGTATAACTTGCAGTAATGACATTTTTGTTGTGGCATTTTTTTTTTTTACATTATGCGGTATGTTTTGCACAACATTATCAATTTTGTTTCATATGAAAATAGTATTACATATAAAACAAGTCCATCTATGTTTAGACTTGAATTGATTCTATGGTGCTTTTAGGGATTCAGTAACTGCCTTACCTGTACCTCTCACCTGTAAAACCCATTCAGGTGTTTACCATGATGATGTCATCGTGAGCGCATTGTGAGTGTTGACGACAAATCCGTTACAATAAGTACCTCCTTGCCATTTATTTGGAACAGTTTAATTTAACTGTGTTCACTGGACTATATGTTAGGAGTCAGCTACTGACTATTCTGCTAGAACAAGTACCTCATTACCATTTACTTGGAATAATTTAATCTAACTATGTTCACTTGATTATTAGGTTAGGAATCCGTTACTGACTATTCCGTTAGAATATGTACCTCACTTTAACTTACTATCCTTTCTTTCGAATAGTTTAATTGAACTATTTCAACTTTATTATAGAACGTTTACAGCAAACAATTAAAACAACGTATTCACACATCATTACACGATTTACACAAACACAGCCAAATATATCTACACTGATATATTTACACTGAACAACAACTGAAAGTTAAGAATCGTTACTAAGGAGGAAGTGGAGCAAAAAGAGGAAAGTATAAACTAGGGATGAATCATAACAAGATCCATTAAATACAGCAAGCTCTGTCCCTATATATACTGTATAAATATGTTATTATACAACTAGAACCAGAGCTGATGTTTAACGTCGAAATGCCTTAATTTCAGACACAGTGTGTATCCACAGGTTGACTAGTGGATATTCAATGTGATGTGGGATGGAGGCAGGCCAAACAATGTCAGCTTTCATTACAACAAGTTGCAAAGCTGTGCTTTGTTCAAATCTAAACCACGGAAACTACTGTATAATTCTACCGTGTGTTCACTCTAGTTCTATGGTTAAGATGTAAATAAAAGTTATGTTGGAGTTGGCCTGTCTAAATGTTTTGTAATTAGATTTTTGACTGCTTTCAGGGGAGGTTTATTGCACATTCCTCCTCTAACAGGTAAAGTGGGAAAAAAAATCACTTTGACTGACAATATCTTTTGTTTGCATTCGGTAGGTCCTGACTACTAACTTATGCCATAGTGCATTTCACTGAAGCAGCAAGTTGTACTACTTGATTGTCACGAATAAATAGATCAAAGTCTATATATACTATATATCCAACTATATATATATATACAGTACATGGGGTGAACCATTGTGTGCCTACTTGAAATTAAAGTTATGTTCTGAAAGTTAGTCATGTTCTCCTGTCTCGATGTTCTGTGCGTTTATATCTTTTGTTTGAGTGCAGGGGTGAACCATGTCGTCCTTACATGAAACTAAAGCTATGTTGGCGTTGTCCTGTCTAAACGTTTTGTACATTTCTATCTTCTTTTTGAGTGAAGGGCTGAACCATGTTGCACTTACCTCCGTGGTTAGGAGGGTGTGTCTGAGCGGGACAAGCCCCAGGGAGAAATTCTTTAGCTGAGGCTTTGCAGTCGGAGCTCTTATCACCGATCAAGGCCTGAAGCGTGAAAGAGAGAGAGAGAGAGAGAGAGAGAGAGAGAGAGAGAGTAAGAGAGAGAGAGCGAGAGAGAGAGAAGAGAGAGAGAGAGGGATTGAGAGAGAGAGAGAGCGAGAGAGAGAGAGAGAAAGAGAGAGAGAGAGAGAGAGAAGAGAGAGAGAGAAGAGAGAGAGAAGAGAGAGAGAGATAGATAGAGAGAGAGATAGAGAGAGAGAGAGAGAGATATAGAGAGAGAGATATAGAGAGAGATATAAGAGAGAGAGAGAGAGAGAGAGAGAGAGAGAGAGAGAGAGAGAGAGAGAGAGAGAGAGAGAGAGAGAGAGAGAGAGAGAGAGAGAGAAGAGAGAGAGAGAGAGGGGGGAGAGGAGAGAGAGTGAAGAGATTGTGTGTGTGTGTGTGTGTGTGTGTGTGTGTATGTGTGTCACAATAAAGAATGACCAGGGGATATTCACTAGGGACAACGAGCTACCGTCTGCAACTGGATAAGACAACTCCAACGGGAGCATAGAACAGAAATGTTCTGCACATTGGGGAAAAACATATCCTGGGAAAACTCTTAGTACTTACCATATAGGGGAACTAGGAAAAAAATGTATGAAGGGAATAATGTTGTAGGGGTTTATTTTAGAAGGTGGCCTTCTGCAACCTTTGACGTATTTTTATAGGGTTGACAACCCTGCAGAAATACTGTCATTTAACAATGATTATAAGTTGTTGTAAGTTGTAGGTTGTAGGTCAGGGACTTCATTTGCAATGAGATCATGCAGTTCAGAAAAGTACTTGTTTAATACAGAATATTATACTGACATGACCATTGTTAACAGTAATGTTCCAACTACGGTACAGTTGGTTTTGGGCGTTATGGGTTTGCAATTTGGGAAGTTTGGGATGCCCTGCTGGAACTGCTACCTCCGCGACCCGACCCCGGACAAAGCGGATGAAGATGATGATGATGATGATGGGTTTGCAATTTATAAATGGCTTCCTGTCAAGAGTCTGGGCTTACGGCTGGTGAAGTAGCTGGGATGCAGTGCACGGCCCAGTGAGTCCTGCACAGCTCATATTATGGACAAGCCTATTAGGAGTAACATCTAGCATCTAAGCATCTAGCTATCTGAACTCAGAGGGGCAGGGGTGACCTTGTGATCAAAAGGTTGCCGGTTCAAGTCTCACAACAAGGCAAAGTGAAATTTAGGGTTCTGTGTAGGGACTAGACTATGGAATGGAAGCGTTTGTGTTACTGACTCCCCTCATTGGAGTAGTACTTTCTGTGTAAAAAAAAATCTAATCCAGTAGAATAGTTAAATTACCATTTGATCTCCGGAATCTGAAGTCCAGGGTTCCGTGGTTCCATGCGTTCCGAAGGCCATGGCAGGTGGTGGGCCAGACCACTGTGATTGGATAGCCGCGGGGAACATAAGACCTGAGATCAGACAGTGGGATAAGAAATGGAACATTCCAGTGAAAGAATAGAAAACAACACTTTTTTTCCCACCATTATTTAACCAGGTAAGTAACTGAGAAAGAGTTCTCTTTTGCAATGGCGACTTGGCCTCCGTAGGGAGAAATGGACCAACTCTAGTCAGTGCCTTGGTCAGGGCACTGACAGGAGTATTAACCCTAACAGGTCTTTTGACGGTGGGAGGAAACCGGAGCACCCAGCAGAAACCAATACAGACACTTTACATTACTCCAATCTATGCTGAACATTTTGTTTTGTAGATGTCAACCTAGCCATGATGCACGCAGTAAACACAGGAAATCAAACAACCCTTTATACGAGTTGGTGTCACGAAAGATTATAAATATTTTCCTATTTATTCATCTCCAGCCACACTGAAACTTTAGAAACGAAGACCGAGCATGGATTAGGCATGTTTACATCGAAACTGCGTTGCTATAGGAAAAGGAATGCTAGAATAATGTTCCCGTGTGTTAGTTTAGTTAAACATTAAGAAGCAAGCTAGTGACCTAAAGACTAACTTAATTTCCCACCTAACAAAAGTGCTTCACATCTTAGTTTTTTGTTTATAATATATTACAAGATACTAGCACAATGTATAAATGCCTATGAGAATAGATGCATGGAAATACTGTATGCACTTTACCCGTATACTCTACATTCTTGGCATATCATTATGACCTTAAGTAATTTCCTGCAAAATGCAAAAAATCCAAAAGATTCAGTCCAGATTCAGACCACTTTAAAACCAAACATATTGCATGATATACCCCCAAAAACATTATTCTACCTCACTATTGTGCTTTCCATACATCTAGATGAAACAACCGTGCTTTAGGGTCTGTGTGCCAGGCAAATAAAACATGAATCCTTTAAGATCAAAAAATGTATGCAATTAAATGTTTTCTCCAACCAAAAAGAGCACCAAACACTTGTTTACAAATCCTCGTTACTGTTCATGGTGAACATGTCGTGTCATCCTGTGGAAAAAGTTCCTCACTTTTAACAGTAAACCAAACGGCCTCAGTTCACTAAGTTAGCAGTTACTGTGCACAGGACACCTTGCATGGGGAAGTATTCAGCTCTGAACAAAGGTTATACAAAGAGGGAAAAAAAGGGGGGGGGGTGGAGATTAGCCTATAGAATATTATTGATGTTATATTTCTGTTTTGGCTGTACAACGGGGCAGTGTGTCAGGTTCCACACGTAGGTCACCCAGGGCTGCACATTTGCAGAGAAGTTGTCTCTTAGACGAGGTCTGTAGAATTTAACACACTGTAGTGAGATATCTTACATTATACCCACCACAGCTGAAGAAAAGGGCACTGAATGGACCACGAAACCCTCCGGGAATTTCGAAACGATCTGACCCCCTGACTAACTGTCTTTTTTCCTTTTTTTTGTTTTGTTCACAACAGTAATTTACAACGTTGTGCTGAAAAAACAGAAGAATACTCCCCATCGGATCGGAGAACTCCACCCTCCTAAATACCATGGCTACAACGTCCAGCGGTTTCCGTGGCGAGGTGGACCATTGCAACGCCACAACCCCTTTCACCTACAATGTCCTCTCCTGGGTGATGATCGGCGAGTTCACCCTGGCTCTTCCTCTCAACATCTCCGTCCTCTACATCTTCCTCTTCAAGTTCCCTTTCTGGAAGACCAACAGCACTTTCCTCTTCAACATCGTGCTGGCCGACTTCATGCTGATGGTTTGTCTGCCGGCCAAAGCCTGGCACTTCCAGCAGGGACTGAGACGCAGCGAGATCACGGTGGTGTGTAAAGCCATGCTCTTCATGCTCTTCCTCAACCGGGGAGCCAGCATCGCCTTCCTCACCATCACCTCCATCGACCGCTACTTCAGCGTGGTGCACCTGCGTCAGAGGAACTGCCTACGAGCGCTCAAGAAATCTCCGCATGTAATATTCACTACGTTATTTATTATTTTATTGGTATTATTTTATTCATCAATTAACAATACAAGGAGTAAAAAGTGTTATATAGAGAAAAGACTGTTATATCGCTGAACAAAATCGCTATACAATGTTGTCGTATGAGTATATATTACTATTATTATAATATTATGATTAATATTATTGTAATTACAAAAGATATTAACATTACTGTCATAATTCATAAGGATCATTTCTTTTTAAAACATTGTTGTCTTGTATTAGTAGAAATAGTAGTAGTACTAATGTTATGATGATGATGATTATAGTTATATTAATATAATACAATACTATATGATACAAATAATAATGTAAAATAATGTATATATCTTTTTATTCATGTATTTTTTATAGATGTCTATCCTAATCTGGATTCTTTTGTTGCCCCTAACTGTACCCACAATGCTCAGGTATTGTTTTTCTTCAATGTATCTTTGCTTATGTTATATACCGTCCTCAAAATATATTGACTATTTACTATCCTATGAAAATATATTTTGATAATGATTATGATTATTATATACAGAGTGATCCACAACAGATCTGATTTGTCTTGACCTTTCGAATCCCAGCATGTTCGAATGCTGCAACAGCCACGGGCGTGTTGCCGAGACAACCGTCAGCGACGCCTTGGACACGTCGCGCGAGGTGGTCTCCTTCACGCAGATCCTCGTCCCCTTCGTCATCCTCGTCTACTGCAACGCGCGCGTCGTCCGCCGACTCCGCGAGAAAACGGTCGGAGAGCAGTCCAAGCTGAGGAGAGCCGTCTTCTCCTTGTCCTCCGTCGTGGTGGTGTTTTCTTTCTGCTTCCTGCCGTCCACCTTGGCCCGGGCGGTCTTGCTGGTGGTGCGGGTCAACAACTGGGAGACGGCAGAGAACGTGGCAGTCCAGATCTACGACGGGCTCATGGTTCTGTCCTTCCTGGACTGTCTGTTGGACCCGCTGGTTTACTGCTTTTGTTGTTCGGGGTTTAAAAAGGCTTACGTGGCGACGTTTTGCCCTTTTCTGATCAAAGGGAGGGTGGCGGACAGCACGCCTGCCAGTGGCACGCAAAGCACTTCCTCCCCAAAAGCCTATCTACAAACTTGAAATATCAAACCCATATCCTTATGTACTTGTGTATGTTAAATGGTTTTTGGTTGCATTTGTTGGACAAAACCGGGATAAACCCATAAGCCTTAGAAATGTAAATGGATCAAATCCAGTCCAGTCCAGTCTAGTCCAGGCCAGTCCAGTACAGTCCAGTCGAGTACAATCAATTGCAGTCCAGTTCAGTCAAGTTAGGCACATTATAACAAAAATATACATAATTCAGAAACTTGGCTGGTGTCACCTTAATCTGTCAACATGTTATTCCTAAATCATGCTTTAAGCGGTGTAGTGTGTTCAAAACCATCTTTGTGTTTTTTTTGTACTTGCCATTGCGTTATTGTGTTTGACCACCCTTAAGTTGACCAACCTGACAGAAATCCTATTTATTACTAAGGCTAAAACCACCATCCATCCATCCATCCATCCATTAGCTATACCGCTTATCCTATGCAGGGTCGCGGGGGGGCTGGAGCCTATCCCAGCCGACACAGGGCGAGAGGCGGGGTACACCCTGTACAGGTCGCCAGTCTATCACAGGGCCGACACATAGGGAAAGACAGCAACTCACACTCACACTCACACCTACGGACAATTTAGAGTCACCAATTAACCTGCATGTTTTTGGACTAAAAACCACCAATGTAACAATAATGTGAATGTTTCATTTTGCAGAAACCTGTCTGACCTGTATTCTTTTAGTATTTTTGCACTGTTCCACGTGACGTAAAACGTATGTTCTACCTGTTCTCATATTTCCTATCACTTCACTTTCTTGTGTTATCTTAATATCAAGCTGTGCTTGTGGAAACAACTGGAACTGTAGTTATTGTGTGACATTTTATTTTACATTAAAAACAATACTTTGAATGCTGAGACCACGTGAAAATCTCCTATCTAGGAAATAACAGTAAAGCAGAGGAATGTTTTGCTTTAAAATGCAGGCCTTGAAAAACAGACTTCAATGAGTATATGTGATAAATATCTGCTGAGTGCACTGGATTTGATGCACAAAGGTTGCCAATTCACAAACCTTTCCAGTAATACTGCAGTAGTACAGTAGTTCCTGGCTCATTCTAATGTGTAAATTCTATTTATGTTCTAATTCTATTTGGAAACTGTTCTTAGCCCCAAATTCCATTCTACTAGACCTCAGGGAAGACGAGCTAAACTTGACAATCTGTTTGCAAACATAAGCCAACTTGAACACACAGCAATTAATTAATCATAAACAATTACTAAACTAACTAAAACGATATGCTGTGTGCATTAAACATATGCTGCTGTTTTAGTTTCAAGTTTTCTATATGGCTTTTGTGTGCATGGCTTTTCTTTTGTAATTAAATGATGTTCAACTACTTGACTACTGTTTACAAGGTATATCCTGTGTGAAACCCGTCTTCCAGTGCAGTAATAGCGCTATGCTCTGAATACACCTTGTCCACAGGTTTATTATTCAAAACAATACATCAGCCTACAGATTTGTAACAATAGGGTGCTTTTTATTGACTGGTATAAACACTGCACACCGAGAGAGTTGCATGTTGTTGAAAGGCATGCTATCTTACAACACACACTGACTGTTCAGCTGTAAAAACAGCAGAGCGATACCTGAGGAACTTCCTGAACACTACCTGGTTTCAGTGTAGACTGTGATTGTGTTCAGCTGTAGAGAAATCAGTTTCACAAATGATGACTTAGTAAACTAAGTCTGTAACGCTATAGAGACCTGGTATGATCTACTGGTGATGCCTTATTAAAATAAATATGTAACACTACTGGAGACCAGAATCACCTGGTTTCACTTGTGATTGTACACCTACCTGTTCCTAGCAGGGCCAACAGTCTGTTCTGCTCCTGTACAAGTCTGTGGAGCTGCTGCAGCTGTTCCTGGTGAGGGTGAGCTGACACCTGAAGAGATGCCAGAGAGAGAGAGAGAGAGAGAGAGAGAGAGAGAGAGAGAGAGAGAGAGAGAGAGAACACACACACACACATACACACAGAAACATACAGAGTGACACAAACACATAGCCACAGACAGAACCACACAAAGAGAGAGAGAGAGAGAGAGAGAGAGAGAGAGAGACACGCAGTACAACACAACGAGATACACACACACACACACACACACACACACATGCAGACACACACAGTACGACACAAGAGAGATACGCACACACACACACACACACACACACACACACGCAGACACACAGGGGAAACCAACACACACAAACATAGAATGAACAGAATGAAATAGAAAAGTCTGTATTAGAATGCAGAATAAAACAGCATAGTATACTAGAACAGAACAGGTGTAATTTAGAATAGTAATACACTGCTTTGCTAATTAATCAGACCACTAATACAGCAGACACATGTGGTATTACAGTAAAGTGGTGTTATAGGGGCATCTGGTGGTCAGGATAGGTAACATCTCATACCGTCCACATGGTTGTAATTTATCATTTGAGCAAAAACACTGATGGAAATGCATTTGGTTAAAAATCTTCACCACTGTCGTCAGCCCCTCCAATTTGTTTGGGATAGTCATACTAACCTGCTGCAGAATGTTTAGTAGCATGTCCGGCTGATGCAGCAGTCCTGCAGCCTTGTTCTCCTCAGGTGGGTCTACGGAACAAAAACCATGCCCACCAGGGACAAGGAAAGACCCAGGGGCGTCCACCGGGTTCAACCCCGCCTCGGATGCATCATTCTGGGGGTTCGGGTGTGGGTGGGCCGCTGGGTTATTCGTCTCCATGATGCTCTTTGGATCTGGGGCTGGTTGTGCTAGGAGTGGTGCTCTCTCCTCTTCGTCGAGAACAGGTTGTTGATCAAGTTGTGTGACAGTTGTGAGCCACTTTCCACTGTAGCTTTTGTCGGTTGGGATTTCAGCGGACATTATTGATTAAGCTTGACAGTCCCTCAGGCCTCAGAGCTGCAGTTTCATTGATAACATGACAATTTCACTGTGGGTATTGATGTCATCCGGTGCATGGGGTCTGGTTGAAAAAAATGTAAATAAACATAATGAAACAATTGTTATGAACAAATTATAAGTGGATTATAAAAACATAAGGAAGCAGGACTCGAAATCAATTAGGTCAAGTTGCGCCTCAATATTTAAGAACATAGTTTTTGATTGTTATACCATCACTGACAACCATTCATTAACTTTAAGAAGGAAAATCAAATATCAACCAAATATTTACACCATCAGGTCCTTACCGTCTTAAAACGGTCAATGTGAAGATGATTTTCAAACAATAATTATTGTGATATCTGAAATCTAGTCTCCCGGAAAAGACATGCTTCCGCGCATCAACTGTTTTATCTGTCGCTACAGTTACTGTAAACATTATGACCAACGGTTAAGTTTAATATAGACTTTGTTCAGCATGCCACATAACACGTTCACAAACTGAAAAAGCAAATAAACTCCTGGAGAGTGTAAGAAAACTGCATGACAAATTCTGACGAAAAGGTAACTTTTTATAAACTCAAACAACCTGAACACAATGAGAAAGTTTGGAATGCAAACTGGTTAACTTCATCCGCCCATTGGCGCCAGGACGCGCGCGACACAATCCCAGCTGTATGGCAAGACAATTACTTCAATGTGGAACTGCAGACCGACAGTAGATCATTCTCGACAGGTTTATGGAGATATTTTGGTGCCGGCGGTACGGAATCGTAAAAACATTATTTGCAACTTTAGGTTGTGATTTGTAGCTGTAAACCGAAGGTTATGATTGTGATTCTAATATAAATGTGTGCGTTAACGAACATGACTCGTGACTGAAGATTGTGATTTGTTGTTGTAAAGAGAAAGTTGTGCATTAAAAAAATGACTAGGCCTACAGTAAGGAACAAAATCCTTATGAATACAAATAAATGTATTATTCAAATGCACATAGGCTATCAGGGCAGGAAAAAAAACAAGCGAGGGGAAATAAATGTTTTAGGTCTGTAGCAAATATTCTTTCCATGAGTTTATATCCCTTGTGTTTGGACTAGAAGAAAGCTTTTTTAGCTCTAACTTTGCAAAGCTCGAAACACACCAAGAAACTCGCAAGTACAGTCTCACGATTTAGTGACGTCACACTTCTCTGCGCCTTCACTAACTAGTCCACAGCTTGTAGTTTTCGCCGGGCACGATGGCGTGTGCCTATAATCCAAGTCACTGGGAGGCTGAGGTTGTTCGTTCGAGTGAGCTGTGGAGCTCTGGTCTGTCATGGACTATGTCGATCGGGTGTCCGCGCTAAATTCGGTATCGATATGGTGATCCTAGGGGAGCCCGGGACCATCAGGTTGTCTAAGGAGGGGTGCACCGGCCCAGGTCGGAAACGAAGCAGGTCAAAACCCCTGTGCCGTCCAGTTGCTGAATAGTGCCTGTGAATAGACGTTGCAGTTCAGCCTTGGCAATGCATCGATACACAATCTTTCAAGCCTGAAGGAAATATTCTACTATTCGCTATCGAAGTCTGAAATATGACCAAAAAACGTAAGAGGGGAAATAAACATGTTCCTATTTGGGTGATGGATGAAACAAAAGGCTACAAACTGCTGGTATTTGTAAAACTTGAATTGACATAGGTTATATTGAAAAGTGTAAATCAAAGAACAATGTTGGCCACTAACCTTTTTCAAATGTTTTCAGTGGTGTGCTGGCTGAGAATTGTAACCATGCAGTGTAAAAAAACACACCAACAGAAAAGGATTTTCTTTCCATGAGTTTATATCCGTTGTGTTTGGATTGGAGGAAAGCCTTTTAGCTCTAACTTTGCAAAGCTTGAAATGCAGCAAGAAACCCACCAGTAAAGTCCCACAAATTTGTGATGACACACTTCTCTGCGCCTTCACTAACTTGTCCACAGCTTGGAGTTCTCGCCGGGTGTTTGGATTGGAGGAAAGCTTCGAAGCGCAAAATGCACCAAGAAACCCGCCAGTCTAACGATTCAGTGACGTCACACTTCTCTGCGCCTTCACTAACTTGTCCACAGCTTGGAGTTCTCACCGGGTGCAGTGGCGCGTGCCTATAATCCAAGTCACTGGGAGGCTGAGGTTGTTGGTTCGAGTGAGCCGTGGAGCTCTGGTCTGTCACGGACTATGTCGATCGGGTGTCCGCGCTAAGTTCGGTATCGATATGGTGATCCTAGGGGAGCCCGGGACCATCAGGTTGTCTAAGGAGGGGTGCACCGGCCCAGGTCGGAAACGAAGCAGGTCAAAGCCCCCGTGCCGTCCAGTAGCTGGATAGCGCCTGTGAATAGACGTTGCAGTTCAGCCTTGGCAATACATCGATACACAGTCTTTTAAGCATGAAACAAATATTCCACTATTCGCTATTGAAGGTTGAAATTTGACCAAAAAGAAGTGAGGAGAAATAAACATGTTCCTATTTAGATGATGGCTAAAACGGAAGGCTACAAACCGCCGCTATTCGTAGGCTTTGAATTGATATTGGCTATATTGAGAAGTGTAAATCAAATAACAATGTGGGCCACTTCCTCTTTTAAAATGTTTTCAGTGGTGTGCTGACTGAGAATTGTAAATATGCAGTGCAAAAAAACCACACCAACAGAAATGGATTTTGTCTTCATGAGTTTATATCCGTTGTGTTTGGATTGGAGCAGGGCTTTTTCAGCTCTAACTTTGCAAAGCTCGAAATGCACCAAGAAACCCGCCAGTAAAGTCCCACAATTCAGTGACGTCACATTTCTCTGCGCCTTCACTAACTTGTCCACAGCTCAGAGTTCTCGCCGGGCACGATGGCGTGTGCCTATAATCCAAGTCACTGGGAGGCTGAGGTTGTTGGTTCGAGTGAGCCGTGGAGCTCTGGTCTGTCACGGACTATGTCAATCGGGTGTCTGCGCTAAGTTCGGTATCGATATGGTGATCCTAGGGGAGCCCGGGACCATCAGGTTGTCTAAGGAGGGGTGCACCGGCCCAGGTCGGAAACGAAGCAGGTCAAAACCCCCGTGCCGTCCAGTAGCTGGATAGCGCCTGTGAATAGACGTTGCAGTTCAGCCTTGGCAATACATCGATACACAATCTTTTAAGCCTGTAGCAAATATTAAACTATTCGCTATCGAAGGTTGAAATTTGACCAAAAATAAGTGAGGAGAAATAAACATGTTCCAATTTAGATGATGGATAAAACGGAAGGCTACAAACTGCCGCTATTCGTAGGCTTTGAATTGATATTGGCTATATTGAGAAGTGTAAATTAAATAACAATGTGGGCCACTTCCTCTTTTAAAATGTTTTCAGTGGTGTGCTGACTGAGAATTGTAACCATGCAGTGCAAAAAATTACCCCAACAGAAAAGGATTTTCTTTCCATGAGTTTATATCCCTTGTGTTTGGATTTGAGGAAAGCTTCTTTAGCTCAAACTTTGCAAAGCTCGAAATGTACCAAGAAACCCGACAATAAAGTCCCACGATTCAGTGACGTCACACTTCTCTGCACCTTCACTAACTTGTCCACAGCTTGGAGTTCTCGCCGGGCACAATGGCGTGTGCCTATAATCCAAGTCACTGGGAGGCTGAGGTTGTTGGTTCGAGTGAGCCGTGGAGCTCTGGTCTGTCACGGACTATGTCGATCGGGTGTCTGCGCTAAGTTCGGTATCGATATGGTGATTCTAGGGGAGCCCGGGACCATCAGGTTGTCTAAGGAGGGGTGCACCGGCCCAGGTCGGAAACGAAGCAGGTCAAAACCCCCGTGCCGTCCAGTAGCTGGATAGCGCCTGTGAATAGACGTTGCAGTTCAGCCTTGGCAATACATCGATACACAATCTTTTAAGCCTGTAGCAAATATTAAACTATTCGCTATCGAAGGTTGAAATTTGACCAAAAAGAAGTGAGGAGAAATAAACATGTTCCTATTTAGATGATGGATAAAACGGAAGGCTACAAACTGCCGCTATTTGTAGGCTTTGAATTGATATTGGCTATATTGAGAAGTGTAAATCAAATAACAATGTGGGCCACTTCCTCTTTTAAAATGTTTTCAGTGGTGTGCTGACTGAGAATTGTAACCATGCAGTGCAAAAAAACCACACCAACAGAAATGGATTTTGTCTTCATGAGTTTTTATCCGTTGTGTTTGGATTGGAGGAGGGCTTTTTCAGCTGTAATTTTGCAAAGCTCGAAATGCAGCAAGAAACCCACCAGTAAAGTCCCACGAATTTGTGATGACACACTTCTCTGCGCCTTCACTAAGTTGTCCACAGCTTGGAGTTCTCGCCGGGTGTTTGGATTGGAGGAAAGCTTCGAAGCGCAAAATGCACCAAGAAACCCGCCAGTCTAACGATTCAGTGACGTCACACTTCTCTGCGCCTTCACTAACTTGTCCACAGGTTGGAGTTCTCGCCGGGCACGATGGCGTGTGCCTATAATCCAAGTCACTGGGAGGCTGAGGTTGTTGGTTCGAGTGAGCCGTGGAGCTCTGGTCTGTCACGGACTATGTCGATCGGGTGTCCGCGCTAAGTTCGGTATTGATATGGTGATCCTAGGGGAGCCCGGGACCATCAGGTTGTCTAAGGAGGGGTGCACCGGCCCAGGTCGGAAACGAAGCAGGTCAAAGCCCCCGTGCCGTCCAGTAGCTGGATAGCGCCTGTGAATAGACGTTGCAGTTCAGCCTTGGCAATACATCGATACACAATCTTTTAAGCCTGTAGCAAATATTAAACTATTCGCTATCGAAGGTTGAAATTTGACCAAAAAGAAGTGAGGAGAAATAAACATGTTCCAATTTAGATGATGGATAAAACGGAAGGCTACAAACTGCCGCTATTCGTAGGCTTTGAATTGATATTGGCTATATTGAGAAGTGTAAATCAAATAACAATGTGGGCCACTTCCTCTTTTTAAATGTTTTCAGTGGTGTGCTGACTGAGAATTGTAACCATGCAGTGCAAAAAATTACCCCAACAGAAAAGGATTTTCTTTCCATGATGAGTAAAGCTTTTTTAGCTATAATGTTACAAAGCGCGAAATGCACCAAGAAACCCGCCTGTAAAGTCTAACGATTCAGTGACGTCACACTTCTCTGCGCCTTCACTAACTTGTCCACAGGTTGGAGTTCTCGCCGGGCACGATGGCGTGTGCCTATAATCCAAGTCACTGGGAGGCTGAGGTTGTTGGTTCGAGTGAGCCGTGGAGCTCTG
This sequence comes from Galaxias olidus, assembly GCA_026901105.3. Classification (NCBI taxonomy): domain Eukaryota; kingdom Metazoa; phylum Chordata; class Actinopteri; order Galaxiiformes; family Galaxiidae; genus Galaxias; species Galaxias olidus. The sequence goes on from JAPMUY010009621.1 coordinate 66,963, forward strand.
GTCTGTCACGGACTATGTCGATCGGGTGTCCGCGCTAAGTTCGGTATTGATATGGTGATCCTAGGGGAGCCCGGGACCATCAGGTTGTCTAAGGAGGGGTGCACCGGCCCAGGTCGGAAACGAAGCAGGTCAAAGCCCCCGTGCCGTCCAGTAGCTGGATAGCGCCTGTGAATAGACGTTGCAGTTCAGCCTTGGCAATACATCGATACACAATCTTTTAAGCCTGTAGCAAATATTAAACTATTCGCTATCGAAGGTTGAAATTTGACCAAAAAGAAGTGAGGAGAAATAAACATGTTCCAATTTAGATGATGGATAAAACGGAAGGCTACAAACTGCCGCTATTCGTAGGCTTTGAATTGATATTGGCTATATTGAGAAGTGTAAATCAAATAACAATGTGGGCCACTTCCTCTTTTTAAATGTTTTCAGTGGTGTGCTGACTGAGAATTGTAACCATGCAGTGCAAAAAATTACCCCAACAGAAAAGGATTTTCTTTCCATGAGTTTATATCCGTTGTGTTTGGATTGGAGTAAAAGCTATAATGTTACAAAGCGCGAAATGCACCAAGAAACCCGCCTGTAAAGTCTAACGATTCAGTGACGTCACATTTCTCTGCTCCTTCACTAACTTGTCCACAGCTTGTAGTTCTCGCCGGGTGCGGTGGCGCGTGCCTATAATCCAAGTCACTGGGAGGCTGAGGTTGTTGGTTCGAGTGAGCTGTGGAGCTCTGGTCTGTCACGGACTATGTCGATCGGGTGTCTGCGCTAAGTTCGGTATCGATATGGTGATTCTAGGGGAGCCCGGGACCATCAGGTTGTCTAAGGAGGGGTGCACCGGCCCAGGTCGGAAACGAAGCAGGTCAAAACCCCCGTGCCGTCCAGTAGCTGGATAGCGCCTGTGAGTAGCTTTTACGTGAGTAGACGTTGCAGTTCAGCCTCGGCAATACATCGATACACAGTCTTTTAAGCCTGAAGCAAATATTCCACTATTCGCTATTGAAGGTTGAAATTTGACCAAAAAGAAGTGAGGAGAAATAAACATGTTCCTATTTAGATGATGGATAAAACGGAAGGCTACAAACTGCCGCTATTTGTAGGCTTTGAATTGATATTGGCTATATTGAGAAGTGTAAATCAAATAACAATGTGGGCCACTTCCTCTTTTAAAATGTTTTCAGTGGTGTGCTGACTGAGAATTGTAACCATGCAGTGCAAAAAAACCACACCAACAGAAATGGATTTTGTCTTCATGAGTTTTTATCCGTTGTGTTTGGATTGGAGGAGGGCTTTTTCAGCTGTAATTTTGCAAAGCTCGAAATGCAGCAAGAAACCCACCAGTAAAGTCCCACGAATTTGTGATGACACACTTCTCTGCGCCTTCACTAAGTTGTCCACAGCTTGGAGTTCTCGCCGGGTGTTTGGATTGGAGGAAAGCTTCGAAGCGCAAAATGCACCAAGAAACCCGCCAGTCTAACGATTCAGTGACGTCACACTTCTCTGCGCCTTCACTAACTTGTCCACAGGTTGGAGTTCTCGCCGGGCACGATGGCGTGTGCCTATAATCCAAGTCACTGGGAGGCTGAGGTTGTTGGTTCGAGTGAGCCGTGGAGCTCTGGTCTGTCACGGACTATGTCGATCGGGTGTCCGCGCTAAGTTCGGTATTGATATGGTGATCCTAGGGGAGCCCGGGACCATCAGGTTGTCTAAGGAGGGGTGCACCGGCCCAGGTCGGAAACGAAGCAGGTCAAAGCCCCCGTGCCGTCCAGTAGCTGGATAGCGCCTGTGAATAGACGTTGCAGTTCAGCCTTGGCAATACATCGATACACAATCTTTTAAGCCTGTAGCAAATATTAAACTATTCGCTATCGAAGGTTGAAATTTGACCAAAAAGAAGTGAGGAGAAATAAACATGTTCCAATTTAGATGATGGATAAAACGGAAGGCTACAAACTGCCGCTATTCGTAGGCTTTGAATTGATATTGGCTATATTGAGAAGTGTAAATCAAATAACAATGTGGGCCACTTCCTCTTTTTAAATGTTTTCAGTGGTGTGCTGACTGAGAATTGTAACCATGCAGTGCAAAAAATTACCCCAACAGAAAAACAGAAAAGGATTTTCTTTCCATGAGTTTATATCCGTTGTGTTTGGATTGGAGTAAAGCTTTTTTAGCTATAATGTTACAAAGCGCGAAATGCACCAAGAAACCCGCCTGTAAAGTCTAACGATTCAGTGACGTCACATTTCTCTGCTCCTTCACTAACTTGTCCACAGCTTGTAGTTCTCGCCGGGTGCGGTGGCGCGTGCCTATAATCCAAGTCACTGGGAGGCTGAGGTTGTTGGTTCGAGTGAGCTGTGGAGCTCTGGTCTGTCACGGACTATGTCGATCGGGTGTCTGCGCTAAGTTCGGTATCGATATGGTGATTCTAGGGGAGCCCGGGACCATCAGGTTGTCTAAGGAGGGGTGCACCGGCCCAGGTCGGAAACGAAGCAGGTCAAAACCCCCGTGCCGTCCAGTAGCTGGATAGCGCCTGTGAGTAGACGTTGCAGTTCAGCCTCGGCAATACATCGATACACAGTCTTTTAAGCCTGAAGCAAATATTCCACTATTCGCTATTGAAGGTTGAAATTTGACCAAAAAGAAGTGAGGAGAAATAAACATGTTCCTATTTAGATGATGGATAAAACGGAAGGCTACAAACTGCCGCTATTTGTAGGCTTTGAATTGATATTGGCTATATTGAGAAGTGTAAATCAAATAACAATGTGGGCCACTTCCTCTTTTAAAATGTTTTCAGTGGTGTGCTGACTGAGAATTGTAACCATGCAGTGCAAAAAAACCACACCAACAGAAATGGATTTTGTCTTCATGAGTTTTTATCCGTTGTGTTTGGATTGGAGGAGGGCTTTTTCAGCTGTAATTTTGCAAAGCTCGAAATGCAGCAAGAAACCCACCAGTAAAGTCCCACGAATTTGTGATGACACACTTCTCTGCGCCTTCACTAAGTGTCCACAGCTTGGAGTTCTCGCCGGGTGTTTGGATTGGAGGAAAGCTTCGAAGCGCAAAATGCACCAAGAAACCCGCCAGTCTAACGATTCAGTGACGTCACACTTCTCTGCGCCTTCACTAACTTGTCCACAGGTTGGAGTTCTCGCCGGGCACGATGGCGTGTGCCTATAATCCAAGTCACTGGGAGGCTGAGGTTGTTGGTTCGAGTGAGCCGTGGAGCTCTGGTCTGTCACGGACTATGTCGATCGGGTGTCCGCGCTAAGTTCGGTATTGATATGGTGATCCTAGGGGAGCCCGGGACCATCAGGTTGTCTAAGGAGGGGTGCACCGGCCCAGGTCGGAAACGAAGCAGGTCAAAGCCCCCGTGCCGTCCAGTAGCTGGATAGCGCCTGTGAATAGACGTTGCAGTTCAGCCTTGGCAATACATCGATACACAATCTTTTAAGCCTGTAGCAAATATTAAACTATTCGCTATCGAAGGTTGAAATTTGACCAAAAAGAAGTGAGGAGAAATAAACATGTTCCAATTTAGATGATGGATAAAACGGAAGGCTACAAACTGCCGCTATTCGTAGGCTTTGAATTGATATTGGCTATATTGAGAAGTGTAAATCAAATAACAATGTGGGCCACTTCCTCTTTTTAAATGTTTTCAGTGGTGTGCTGACTGAGAATTGTAACCATGCAGTGCAAAAAATTACCCCAACAGAAAAGGATTTTCTTTCCATGAGTTTATATCCGTTGTGTTTGGATTGGAGTAAAGCTTTTTTAGCTATAATGTTACAAAGCGCGAAATGCACCAAGAAACCCGCCTGTAAAGTCTAACGATTCAGTGACGTCACATTTCTCTGCTCCTTCACTAACTTGTCCACAGCTTGTAGTTCTCGCCGGGTGCGGTGGCGCGTGCCTATAATCCAAGTCACTGGGAGGCTGAGGTTGTTGGTTCGAGTGAGCTGTGGAGCTCTGGTCTGTCACGGACTATGTCGATCGGGTGTCTGCGCTAAGTTCGGTATCGATATGGTGATTCTAGGGGAGCCCGGGACCATCAGGTTGTCTAAGGAGGGGTGCACCGGCCCAGGTCGGAAACGAAGCAGGTCAAAACCCCCGTGCCGTCCAGTAGCTGGATAGCGCCTGTGAGTAGACGTTGCAGTTCAGCCTCGGCAATACATCGATACACAGTCTTTTAAGCCTGAAGCAAATATTCCACTATTCGCTATTGAAGGTTGAAATTTGACCAAAAAGAAGTGAGGAGAAATAAACATGTTCCTATTTAGATGATGGATAAAACGGAAGGCTACAAACTGCCGCTATTTGTAGGCTTTGAATTGATATTGGCTATATTGAGAAGTGTAAATCAAATAACAATGTGGGCCACTTCCTCTTTTAAAATGTTTTCAGTGGTGTGCTGACTGAGAATTGTAACCATGCAGTGCAAAAAAACCACACCAACAGAAATGGATTTTGTCTTCATGAGTTTTTATCCGTTGTGTTTGGATTGGAGGAGGGCTTTTTCAGCTGTAATTTTGCAAAGCTCGAAATGCAGCAAGAAACCCACCAGTAAAGTCCCACGAATTTGTGATGACACACTTCTCTGCGCCTTCACTAAGTTGTCCACAGCTTGGAGTTCTCGCCGGGTGTTTGGATTGGAGGAAAGCTTCGAAGCGCAAAATGCACCAAGAAACCCGCCAGTCTAACGATTCAGTGACGTCACACTTCTCTGCGCCTTCACTAACTTGTCCACAGGTTGGAGTTCTCGCCGGGCACGATGGCGTGTGCCTATAATCCAAGTCACTGGGAGGCTGAGGTTGTTGGTTCGAGTGAGCCGTGGAGCTCTGGTCTGTCACGGACTATGTCGATCGGGTGTCCGCGCTAAGTTCGGTATTGATATGGTGATCCTAGGGGAGCCCGGGACCATCAGGTTGTCTAAGGAGGGTGCACCGGCCCAGGTCGGAAACGAAGCAGGTCAAAGCCCCCGTGCCGTCCAGTAGCTGGATAGCGCCTGTGAATAGACGTTGCAGTTCAGCCTTGGCAATACATCGATACACAATCTTTTAAGCCTGTAGCAAATATTAAACTATTCGCTATCGAAGGTTGAAATTTGACCAAAAAGAAGTGAGGAGAAATAAACATGTTCCAATTTAGATGATGGATAAAACGGAAGGCTACAAACTGCCGCTATTCGTAGGCTTTGAATTGATATTGGCTATATTGAGAAGTGTAAATCAAATAACAATGTGGGCCACTTCCTCTTTTTAAATGTTTTCAGTGGTGTGCTGACTGAGAATTGTAACCATGCAGTGCAAAAATTACCCCAACAGAAAAGGATTTTCTTTCCATGAGTTTATATCCGTTGTGTTTGGATTGGAGTAAAGCTTTTTTAGCTATAATGTTACAAAGCGCGAAATGCACCAAGAAACCCGCCTGTAAAGTCTAACGATTCAGTGACGTCACACTTCTCTGCGCCTTCATAACTTGTCCACAGGTTGGAGTTCTCGCCGGGCACGATGGCGTTGCCTATAATCCAAGTCACTGTGTTTGGATTGGAGCTCTGGTCTGTCAAACTTTTTCAGCTGTATTGATATGGTGATTGACCAAAGATGCACCGGCCCAGGTCGGAAACGAAGCGAAATGCAGCAAGAAAAGTTCAGCCTTGGCAATACTACACAATCTTTTAAGTAGCAAATATTAAACTATTCGCTATCGAAGGTTGAAATTTGACCAAAAAGAAGTGAGGAGAAATAAACATGTTCCAATTTAGACACACTACAAACTCTCGTAGGCTGGCTATATTGAGAAGTGTAAATCAAATAACAATGTGGGCCACTTTTTAAATGTTTCAGTGGTGTGAGAATTGTAACCATGCAGTGCAAAAATTACCCCAACAGAAAAGGATTTTCTTTCCATGAGTTTATATCCGTTGTGTTTGGATTGGAGTAAAAGCTATAATGTTACAAAGCGCAAAATGCACCAAGAAACCCGCCTGTAAAGTCTAACGATTCAGTGACGTCACACTTCTCTGCGCCTTCACTAACTTGTCCACAGGTTGGAGTTCTCGCCGGGCACGATGGCGTGTGCCTATAATCCAAGTCACTGGGAGGCTGAGGTTGTTGGTTCGAGTGAGCCGTGGAGCTCTGGTCTGTCACGGACTATGTCGATCGGGTGTCCGCGCTAAGTTCGGTATTGATATGGTGATCCTAGGGGAGCCCGGGACCATCAGGTTGTCTAAGGAGGGGTGCACCGGCCCAGGTCGGAAACGAAGCAGGTCAAAGCCCCCGTGCCGTCCAGTAGCTGGATAGCGCCTGTGAATAGACGTTGCAGTTCAGCCTTGGCAATACATCGATACACAATCTTTTAAGCCTGTAGCAAATATTAAACTATTCGCTATCGAAGGTTGAAATTTGACCAAAAAGAAGTGAGGAGAAATAAACATGTTCCAATTTAGATGATGGATAAAACGGAAGGCTACAAACTGCCGCTATTCGTAGGCTTTGAATTGATATTGGCTATATTGAGAAGTGTAAATCAAATAACAATGTGGGCCACTTCCTCTTTTTAAATGTTTTCAGTGGTGTGCTGACTGAGAATTGTAACCATGCAGTGCAAAAAATTACCCCAACAGAAAAGGATTTTCTTTCCATGAGTTTATATCCGTTGTGTTTGGATTGGAGTAAAGCTTTTTTAGCTATAATGTTACAAAGCGCGAAATGCACCAAGAAACCCGCCTGTAAAGTCTAACGATTCAGTGACGTCACATTTCTCTGCTCCTTCACTAACTTGTCCACAGCTTGTAGTTCTCGCCGGGTGCGGTGGCGCGTGCCTATAATCCAAGTCACTGGGAGGCTGAGGTTGTTGGTTCGAGTGAGCTGTGGAGCTCTGGTCTGTCACGGACTATGTCGATCGGGTGTCTGCGCTAAGTTCGGTATCGATATGGTGATTCTAGGGGAGCCCGGGACCATCAGGTTGTCTAAGGAGGGGTGCACCGGCCCAGGTCGGAAACGAAGCAGGTCAAAACCCCCGTGCCGTCCAGTAGCTGGATAGCGCCTGTGAGTAGACGTTGCAGTTCAGCCTCGGCAATACATCGATACACAGTCTTTTAAGCCTGAAGCAAATATTCCACTATTCGCTATTGAAGGTTGAAATTTGACCAAAAAGAAGTGAGGAGAAATAAACATGTTCCTATTTAGATGATGGATAAAACGGAAGGCTACAAACTGCCGCTATTTGTAGGCTTTGAATTGATATTGGCTATATTGAGAAGTGTAAATCAAATAACAATGTGGGCCACTTCCTCTTTTAAAATGTTTTCAGTGGTGTGCTGACTGAGAATTGTAACCATGCAGTGCAAAAAAACCACACCAACAGAAATGGATTTTGTCTTCATGAGTTTTTATCCGTTGTGTTTGGATTGGAGGAGGGCTTTTTCAGCTGTAATTTTGCAAAGCTCGAAATGCAGCAAGAAACCCACCAGTAAAGTCCCACGAATTTGTGATGACACACTTCTCTGCGCCTTCACTAAGTTGTCCACAGCTTGGAGTTCTCGCCGGGTGTTTGGATTGGAGGAAAGCTTCGAAGCGCAAAATGCACCAAGAAACCCGCCAGTCTAACGATTCAGTGACGTCACACTTCTCTGCGCCTTCACTAACTTGTCCACAGGTTGGAGTTCTCGCCGGGCACGATGGCGTGTGCCTATAATCCAAGTCACTGGGAGGCTGAGGTTGTTGGTTCGAGTGAGCCGTGGAGCTCTGGTCTGTCACGGACTATGTCGATCGGGTGTCCGCGCTAAGTTCGGTATTGATATGGTGATCCTAGGGGAGCCCGGGACCATCAGGTTGTCTAAGGAGGGGTGCACCGGCCCAGGTCGGAAACGAAGCAGGTCAAAGCCCCCGTGCCGTCCAGTAGCTGGATAGCGCCTGTGAATAGACGTTGCAGTTCAGCCTTGGCAATACATCGATACACAATCTTTTAAGCCTGTAGCAAATATTAAACTATTCGCTATCGAAGGTTGAAATTTGACCAAAAAGAAGTGAGGAGAAATAAACATGTTCCAATTTAGATGATGGATAAAACGGAAGGCTACAAACTGCCGCTATTCGTAGGCTTTGAATTGATATTGGCTATATTGAGAAGTGTAAATCAAATAACGATATGGGCCACTTCCTCTTTTAAAATGTTTTCAGTGGTGTGCTGACTGAGAATTGTAACCATGCAGTGCAAAAAATTACCCCAACAGAAAAGGATTTTCTTTCCATGAGTTTATATCCCTTGTGTTTGGATTGAGTAAAGCTTTTTTAGCTATAATGTTACAAAGCGCGAAATGCACCAAGAAACCCGTGTAAAGTCTAACGATTCAGTGACGTCACACTTGTGTGCCTTCACTAACTTTCCAAATGTTTCGCCGGGCACGATGGTGTTCAGTGGTGTTGCTGACTGGGAAGGTTGTTAAGGAGGGGTCGGAAACGAAGCAGGTCAAAGCCCCCGTGCCGTGCCAGTACCATGTTCAGCCTTGGCAATACATGATACACAATCAGCCTGTAGCAAATATTAAAAAAATGTTACCCCAAACAGAGGCTTTGAATTGATTTTCTTAAATCAAATAACAATGTAAATGTTTTCAGTGGTGTGCTGACTGAGAATTGTAACCATGCAGTGGATTTTCTTTCCATGAGTTTATATCCGTTGTGTTTGGATTGGAGTAAAGCTTTTTTAGCTATAATGTTACAAAGCGCGAAATGCACCAAGAAACCCGCCTGTAAAGTCTAACGATTCAGTGACGTCACATTTCTCTGCTCCTTCACTAACTTGTCCACAGCTTGTAGTTCTCGCCGGGTGCGGTGGCGCGTGCCTATAATCCAAGTCACTGGGAGGCTGAGGTTGTTGGTTCGAGTGAGCTGTGGAGCTCTGGTCTGTCACGGACTATGTCGATCGGGTGTCTGCGCTAAGTTCGGTATCGATATGGTGATTCTAGGGGAGCCCGGGACCATCAGGTTGTCTAAGGAGGGGTGCACCGGCCCAGGTCGGAAACGAAGCAGGTCAAAACCCCCGTGCCGTCCAGTAGCTGGATAGCGCCTGTGAGTAGACGTTGCAGTTCAGCCTCGGCAATACATCGATACACAGTCTTTTAAGCCTGAAGCAAATATTCCACTATTCGCTATTGAAGGTTGAAATTTGACCAAAAAGAAGTGAGGAGAAATAAACATGTTCCTATTTAGATGATGGATAAAACGGAAGGCTACAAACTGCCGCTATTTGTAGGCTTTGAATTGATATTGGCTATATTGAGAAGTGTAAATCAAATAACAATGTGGGCCACTTCCTCTTTTAAAATGTTTTCAGTGGTGTGCTGACTGAGAATTGTAACCATGCAGTGCAAAAAAACCACACCAACAGAAATGGATTTTGTCTTCATGAGTTTTTATCCGTTGTGTTTGGATTGGAGGAGGGCTTTTTCAGCTGTAATTTTGCAAAGCTCGAAATGCAGCAAGAAACCCACCAGTAAAGTCCCACGAATTTGTGATGACACACTTCTCTGCGCCTTCACTAAGTTGTCCACAGCTTGGAGTTCTCGCCGGGTGTTTGGATTGGAGGAAAGCCTGTAAGCGCAAAATGCACCAAGAAACCCGCCAGTCTAACGATTCAGTGACGTCACACTTCTCTGCGCCTTCACTAACTTGTCCACAGGTTGGAGTTCTCGCCGGGCACGATGGCGTGTGCCTATAATCCAAGTCACTGGGAGGCTGAGGTTGTTGGTTCGAGTGAGCCGTGGAGCTCTGGTCTGTCACGGACTATGTCGATCGGGTGTCCGCGCTAAGTTCGGTATTGATATGGTGATCCTAGGGGAGCCCGGGACCATCAGGTTGTCTAAGGAGGGGTGCACCGGCCCAGGTCGGAAACGAAGCAGGTCAAAGCCCCCGTGCCGTCCAGTAGCTGGATAGCGCCTGTGAATAGACGTTGCAGTTCAGCCTTGGCAATACATCGATACACAATCTTTTAAGCCTGTAGCAAATATTAAACTATTCGCTATCGAAGGTTGAAATTTGACCAAAAAGAAGTGAGGAGAAATAAACATGTTCCAATTTAGATGATGGATAAAACGGAAGGCTACAAACTGCCGCTATTCGTAGGCTTTGAATTGATATTGGCTATATTGAGAAGTGTAAATCAAATAACAATGTGGGCCACTTCCTCTTTTTAAATGTTTTCAGTGGTGTGCTGACTGAGAATTGTAACCATGCAGTGCAAAAATTACCCCAACAGAAAAGGATTTTCTTTCCATGAGTTTATATCCGTTGTGTTTGGATTGGAGTAAAGCTTTTTTAGCTATAATGTTACAAAGCGCGAAATGCACCAAGAAACCCGCCTGTAAAGTCTAACGATTCAGTGACGTCACATTTCTCTGCTCCTTCACTAACTTGTCCACAGCTTGTAGTTCTCGCCGGGTGCGGTGGCGCGTGCCTATAATCCAAGTCACTGGGAGGCTGAGGTTGTTGGTTCGAGTGAGCTGTGGAGCTCTGGTCTGTCACGGACTATGTCGATCGGGTGTCCGCGCTAAGTTCGATATCGATATGGTGATCCTAGGGGAGCCCGGGACCATCAGGTTGTCTAAGGAGGGGTGCACCGGCCCAGGTCGGAAACGAAGCAGGTCAAAACCCCCGTGCCGTCCAGTAGCTGGATAGCGCCTGTGAATAGACGTTGCAGTTCAGCCTCGGCAATACATCGATACACAGTCTTTTAAGCCTGAAGCAAATATTCCACTATTCGCTATTGAAGGTTGAAATTTGACCAAAAAGAAGTGAGGAGAAATAAACATGTTCCTATTTAGATGATGGATAAAACGGAAGGCTACAAACTGCCGCTGCTTTGAATTGATATTGGCTATATTGAGAAGTGTAAATCAAATAACAATGTGGGCCACTTCCTCTTTTAAAATGTTTTCAGTGGTGTGCTGACTGAGAATTGTAACCATGCAGTGCAAAAAAACCACACCAACAGAAATGGATTTTGTCTTCATGAGTTTTTATCCGTTGTGTTTGGATTGGATTTTGCAAAGCTCGAAATGCAGCAACCACCAGTAAAACGAATTTGTGATGACACACTTCTCTGCGCCTTCACTAAGTTGTCCACAGGTTGGAGTTCTCGCCGGGCACGATGGCGTGTGCCTATAATCCAAGTCACTGGGAGGCTGAGGTTGTTGGTTCGAAATGGTCTGTCACGGACTATGTCGATCGGGTGTCCGCGCTAAGTTCGGTATTGATATGGTGATCCTAGGGGAGCCCGGGACCATCAGGTTGTCTAAGGAGGGGTGCACCGGCCCAGGTCGGAAACGAAGCAGGTCAAAGCCCCCGTGCCGTCCAGTAGCTGGATAGCGCCTGTGAATAGACGTTGCAGTTCAGCACTTGGCAATACATCGATACACAATCTTTTAAGCCTGTAGCAAATATTAAACTATTCGCTATCGAAGGTTGAAATTTGACCAAAAAGAAGTGAGGAGAAATAAACATGTTCCAATTTAGATGATGGATAAAACGGAAGGCTACAAACTGCCGCTATTCGTAGGCTTTGAATTGATATTGGCTATATTGAGAAGTGTAAATCAAATAACAATGTGGGCCACTTCCTCTTTTTAAATGTTTTCAGTGGTGTGCTGACTGAGAATTGTAACCATGCAGTGCAAAAAATTACCCCAACAGAAAAGGATTTTCTTTCCATGAGTTTATATCCGTTGTGTTTGGATTGGAGTAAAGCTTTTTTAGCTATAATGTTACAAAGCGCGAAATGCACCAAGAAACCCGCCTGTAAAGTCTAACGATTCAGTGACGTCACACTTCTCTGCGCCTTCACTAACTTGTCCACAGGTTGGAGTTCTCGCCGGGCACGGTGGCGCGTGCCTATAATCCAAGTCACTGGGAGGCTGAGGTTGTTGGTTCGAGTGAGCCGTGGAGCTCTGGTCTGTCACGGACTATGTCGATCGGGTGTCCGCGCTAAGTTCGGTATCGATATGGTGATCCTAGGGGAGCCCGGGACCATCAGGTTGTCTAAGGAGGGGTGCACCGGCCCAGGTCGGAAACGAAGCAGGTCAAAACCCCCGTGCCGTCCAGTAGCTGGATAGCGCCTATGAATAGACGTTGCAGTTCAGCCTCGGCAATACATCGATGCACAGTCTTTTAAGCCTGAAGCAAATATTAAACTATTCGCTATCGAAGGTTGAAATTTGACCAAAAAGAAGTGAGGAGAAATAAACATGTTCCTATTTAGATGATGGATAAAACGGAAGGCTACAAACTGCCGCTATTTGTAGGCTTTGAATTGATATTGGCTATATTGAGAAGTGTAAATCAAATAACAATGTGGGCCACTTCCTCTTTTAAAATGTTTTCAGTGGTGTGCTGACTGAGAATTGTAACCATGCAGTGCAAAAAAACCAGACCAACAGAAATGGATTTTGTCTTCATGAGTTTATATCCGTTGTGTTTGGATTGGAGGAAAGCTTTTTAGCATAATTTTGCAAAGCTCGAAATGCAAAGAAACCCACCAGTAAAGTCCCACGAATTTGTGATGAAATGCTTCCTAAGTTGAAACCCGCCGAAGCGCAAAATGCACCAAGAAAAGTCTAACGATTCAGTGACGTCACACTTCTCTGCGCCTTCACTAACTTGTCCACAGGTTGGAGTTCTCGCCGGGCACGATGGCGTGTGCCTATAATCCAAGTCACTGGGAGGCTGAGGTTGTTGGTTCGAGTGAGCCGTGGAGCTCTGGTCTGTCACGGACTATGTCGATCGGGTGTCCGCGCTAAGTTCGGTATCGATATGGTGATCCTAGGGGAGCCCGGGACCATCAGGTTGTCTAAGGAGGGGTGCACCGGCCCAGGTCGGAAACGAAGCAGGTCAAAGCCCCCGTGCCGTCCAGTAGCTGGATAGCGCCTGTGAGTAGACGTTGCAGTTCAGCCTCGGCAATACATCGATACACAGTCTTTTAAGCCTGTAGCAAATATTAAACTATTCGCTATCGAAGGCTGAAATTTGACCAAAAAGAAGTGAGGAGAAATAAACATGTTCCTATTTAGATGATGGATAAAACGGAAGGCTACAAACTGCCGCTATTTGTAGGCTTTGAATTGATATTGGCTATATTGAGAAGTGTAAATCAAATAACAATGTGGGCCACTTCCTCTTTTTAAATGTTTTCAGTGGTGTGCTGACTGAGAATTGTAACCATGCAGTGCAAAAAAACCCCAACAGAAAAGGATTTTCTTTCCATGAGTTTATATCCGTTGTGTTTGGATTGGAGAAAGCTTTTTAGCTATAATGTTACAAAGCGCGAAATTTAAAGTCGATTCAGTGACGTCACACTTTCTTTAACTTGTCCACAGGTTGGAGTTCTCGCCGGGCACGATGGCGTGTGCCTATAATCCAAGTCACTGGGAGGCTGAGGTTGTTGGTTCGAGTGAGCTGTGGAGCTCTGGTCTGTCACGGACTATGTCGATCGGGTGTCTGCGCTAAGTTCGGTATTGATATGGTGATTCTAGGGGAGCCCGGGACCATCAGGTTGTCTAAGGAGGGGTGCACCGGCCCAGGTCGGAAACAGCAGGTCAAAGCCCCCGTTTGCTGGATAGCGCCTGTGAGACGTTGCAGTTCAGCCTTGGCATACACAGTCTTTTAAGCCTGAAACCTACCAGTAAAGTCCCAGGAGAAATAAACATGTTCCAATTTAGATTTGTGATGACACACTTCTCTGCGCCTTCACTAATGTGTCCACTTTCATGTTCTCAGTGTGTGCTTGGAATTGTAACCATGCAGTGCAAAAATTACCCCAACAGAAAAGGATTTTCTTTCATGAGTTTATATCCGTTGTGTTTGGATTGGAGGAAAGCTTTTTTAGCTATAATGTTACAAAGCGCAAAATGCACCAAGAAACCCGCCAGTCTAACGATTCAGTGACGTCACACTTCTCTGCGCCTTCACTAACTTGTCCACAGGTTGGAGTTCTCGCCGGGCACGATGGCGTGTGCCTATAATCCAAGTCACTGGGAGGCTGAGGTTGTTGGTTCGAGTGAGCCGTGGAGCTCTGGTCTGTCACGGACTATGTCGATCGGGTGTCCGCGCTAAGTTCGGTATTGATATGGTGATCCTAGGGGAGCCCGGGACCATCAGGTTGTCTAAGGAGGGGTGCACCGGCCCAGGTCGGAAACGAAGCAGGTCAAAGCCCCCGTGCCGTCCAGTAGCTGGATAGCGCCTGTGAATAGACGTTGCAGTTCAGCCTCGGCAATACATCGATACACAATCTTTTAAGCCTGTAGCAAATATTAAACTATTCGCTATCGAAGGTTGAAATTTGACCAAAAAGAAGTGAGGAGAAATAAACATGTTCCAATTTAGATGATGGATAAAACGGAAGGCTACAAACTGCCGCTATTCGTAGGCTTTGAATTGATATTGGCTATATTGAGAAGTGTAAATCAAATAACAATGTGGGCCACTTCCTCTTTTTAAATGTTTTCAGTGGTGTGCTGACTGAGAATTGTAACCATGCAGTGCAAAAAATTACCCCAACAGAAAAGGATTTTCTTTCGATGAAAAGGATTTTCTTTCCATGAGTTTATATCCGTTGTGTTTGGATTGGAGTAAAGCTTTTTTAGCTATAATGTTACAAAGCGCGAAATGCACCAAGAAACCCGCCTGTAAAGTCTAACGATTCAGTGACGTCACATTTCTCTGCTCCTTCACTAACTTGTCCACAGCTTGTAGTTCTCGCCGGGTGCGGTGGCGCGTGCCTATAATCCAAGTCACTGGGAGGCTGAGGTTGTTGGTTCGAGTGAGCTGTGGAGCTCTGGTCTGTCACGGACTATGTCGATCGGGTGTCTGCGCTAAGTTCGGTATCGATATGGTGATTCTAGGGGAGCCCGGGACCATCAGGTTGTCTAAGGAGGGGTGCACCGGCCCAGGTCGGAAACGAAGCAGGTCAAAACCCCCGTGCCGTCCAGTAGCTGGATAGCGCCTGTGAGTAGACGTTGCAGTTCAGCCTCGGCAATACATCGATACACAGTCTTTTAAGCCTGAAGCAAATATTCCACTATTCGCTATTGAAGGTTGAAATTTGACCAAAAAGAAGTGAGGAGAAATAAACATGTTCCTATTTAGATGATGGATAAAACGGAAGGCTACAAACTGCCGCTATTTGTAGGCTTTGAATTGATATTGGCTATATTGAGAAGTGTAAATCAAATAACAATGTGGGCCACTTCCTCTTTTAAAATGTTTTCAGTGGTGTGCTGACTGAGAATTGTAACCATGCAGTGCAAAAAAAACACACCAACAGAAATGGATTTTGTCTTCATGAGTTTTTATCCGTTGTGTTTGGATTGGAGGAGGGCTTTTTCAGCTGTAATTTTGCAAAGCTCGAAATGCAGCAAGAAACCCACCAGTAAAGTCCCACGAATTTGTGATGACACACTTCTCTGCGCCTTCACTAAGTTGTCCACAGCTTGGAGTTCTCGCCGGGTGTTTGGATTGGAGGAAAGCTTCGAAGCGCAAAATGCACCAAGAAACCCGCCAGTCTAACGATTCAGTGACGTCACACTTCTCTGCGCCTTCACTAACTTGTCCACAGGTTGGAGTTCTCGCCGGGCACGATGGCGTGTGCCTATAATCCAAGTCACTGGGAGGCTGAGGTTGTTGGTTCGAGTGAGCCGTGGAGCTCTGGTCTGTCACGGACTATGTCGATCGGGTGTCCGCGCTAAGTTCGGTATTGATATGGTGATCCTAGGGGAGCCCGGGACCATCAGGTTGTCTAAGGAGGGGTGCACCGGCCCAGGTCGGAAACGAAGCAGGTCAAAGCCCCCGTGCCGTCCAGTAGCTGGATAGCGCCTGTGAATAGACGTTGCAGTTCAGCCTTGGCAATACATCGATACACAATCTTTTAAGCCTGTAGCAAATATTAAACTATTCGCTATCGAAGGTTGAAATTTGACCAAAAAGAAGTGAGGAGAAATAAACATGTTCCAATTTAGATGATGGATAAAACGGAAGGCTACAAACTGCCGCTATTCGTAGGCTTTGAATTGATATTGGCTATATTGAGAAGTGTAAATCAAATAACAATGTGGGCCACTTCCTCTTTTTAAATGTTTTCAGTGGTGTGCTGACTGAGAATATTAACCATGCAGAGTAAAAAAACCACACCAACAGAAAAGGATTTTCTTTCCATGAAAAGGATTTTCTTTCCATGAGTTTATATCCGTTGTGTTTGGATTGGAGGAGGGCTTTTTTAGCTTTAATGTGGCAAAGCGCAAAATGCTCCAAGAAACCCGCCAGTAAAGTCTAACGATTCAGTGACGTCACTCTTCTCTGCACCTTCACTAACTTGTCCACAGGTTGGAGTTGGCGTGTGCCTATAATCCAAGTCACTGGGAGGCTGAGGTTGTTGGTTCGAGTGAGCCGTGGAGCTCTGGTCTGTCACGGACTATGTCGATCGGGTGTCCGCGCTAAGTTCGGTATTGATATGGTGATCCTAGGGGAGCCCGGGACCATCAGGTTGTCTAAGGAGGGGTGCACCGGCCCAGGTCGGAAACGAAGCAGGTCAAAACCCCCGTGCCGTCCAGTAGCTGGATAGCGCCTGTGAATAGACGTTGCAGTTCAGCCTTGGCAATACATCGATACACAATCTTTTAAGCCTGTAGCAAATATTAAACTATTCGCTATCGAAGGTTGAAATTTGACCAAAAAAAGTGAGGAGAAATAAACATGTTCCAATTTAGATGATGGATAAAACGGAAGGCTACAAACTGCCGCTATTCGTAGGCTTTGAATTGATATTGGCTATATTGAGAAGTGTAAATCAAATAACAATGTGGGCCACTTCCTCTTTTTAAATGTTTTCAGTGGTGTGCTGACTGAGAATTGTAACCATGCAGTGCAAAAAATTACCCCAACAGAAAAGGATTTTCTTTCCATGAGTTTATATCCGTTGTGTTTGGATTGGAGTAAAGCTTTTTAGCTAAATGTTCGAAATGCACCAAGAAACCCGCCTGTAAAGTCTAACGATTCAGTGACGTCACACTTCTCTGCGCCTTCACTAACTTGTCCACAGGTTGGAGTTCTCGCCGGGCACGATGGCGTGTGCCTATAATCCAAGTCACTGGGAGGCTGAGGTTGTTGGTTCGAGTGAGCCGTGGAGCTCTGGTCTGTCACGGACTATGTCGATCGGGTGTCCGCGCTAAGTTCGGTATTGATATGGTGATCCTAGGGGAGCCCGGGACCATCAGGTTGTCTAAGGAGGGGTGCACCGGCCCAGGTCGGAAACGAAGCAGGTCAAACCCCCCGTGCCGTCCAGTAGCTGGATAGCGCCTGTGAATAGACGTTGCAGTTCAGCCTTGGCAATACATCGATACACAATCTTTTAAGCCTGTAGCAAATATTAAACTATTCGCTATCGAAGGTTGAAATTTGACCAAAAAACATGTGAGGAGAAATAAACATGTTCCAATTTAGATGATGGATAAAATGGAAGGCTACAAACTGCCGCTATTCGTAGGCTTTGAATTGATATTGGCTATATTGAGAAGTGTAAATCAAATAACAATGTGGGCCACTTCCTCTTTTTAAATGTTTTCAGTGGTGTGCTGACTGAGAATTGTAACCATGCAGTGCAAAATTACCCCAACAGAAAAGGATTTTCTTTCCATGAGTTCATATCCGTTGTGTTTGGATTGGAGTAAAGCTTTTTAGCTATAATGTTACAAAGCGCGAAATGCACCAAGAAACCCGCCTGTAAAGTCTAACGATTTTACATTTCTCTGCGCCTTTAACTTGTGTTGGAGTTCTCGCCGGGCAATGGCGCGTGCCTATAATCCAAGTCACTGGGAGGCTGAGGTTGTTGGTTCGAGTGAGTCGTGGAGCTCTGGTCTGTCACGGAATCGTGGTGTCCGCGCTAAGTTCGGTATTGATATGGTGATTCTAGGGGAGCCCGGGACCATCAGGCTGTCTTGGGTGCACCGGAGGTCGGAAAATGGAAGCCCCCGTGCCGGCTACTGTGAAAACTGCGATACACTAGCTTTGTATTCGCCTTTGACCAAAAGAAGTGAGGAGAAATAAACATGTTCCAATTTCTAGATTGCGGAACTTCAAACTGCCTATTCGTAGGCTGATATTGCTATATTGAAAGTGTAAATCAAAGAACAATGTGGGCCACTACCTCTTTTAAAATGTTTTCAGTGGTGTGTGCTGACTGAGAATTGTAACCATGCAGTGTAAAAAACACCCCAACAGAAAAGGATTTTCTTTCCATGAGTTTATATCCGTTGTGTTTGGATTGGAGTAAAGCTTTTTTAGCTATAATGTTACAAAGCGCGAAATGCACCAAGAAACCCGCCTGTAAAGTCTAACGATTCAGTGACGTCACATTTCTCTGCTCCTTCACTAACTTGTCCACAGCTTGTAGTTCTCGCCGGGTGCGGTGGCGCGTGCCTATAATCCAAGTCACTGGGAGGCTGAGGTTATTGGTTCGAGTGAGCTGTGGAGCTCCTGGTCTGTCACGGACTATGTCGATCGGTGTCCGCGCTAAGTTTATCGATATGGTGATCCTGGGGGAGCCCGGGACCATCAGGTTGTCTAAGGAACCTCGGCCCAGGTCGGAAACGAAGCAGGTCAAAACTGCCAGTAGCTGGATAGCGCCTGTGAATAGACGTTGCAGTTCAGCCTCGGCAATACATCGATACACAGTCTTTTAAGCCTGAAGCAAATATATTCGCTATCTGAAGGTTGAAATACGACCAAAAAAAGTGAGAAATAAACGTGTTCCTATTTGGTTGACGGATACAACGGAAGGCTACAAACTGCCGCTATTTATAGGCCTTGAACTGATATAGGCTATATTGAAAAGTGTTTAAAATGTTTTCTTTTTAAAATGTTTTCAGTGGTGTGCTGACTGAGAATTGTAACCATGCAGTGCAAACACACCAACAGAAATGGATTTTGTCTTCATGAGTTTTTATCCGTTGTGTTTGGATTGAAGGAGGGCTTTTTCAGCTGTAATTTTGCAAAGCTCGAATGCAGCAAGAAACCCACCAGTAAAGTCCCACGAATTTGTG
>JAPMUY010009624.1:0-35000 GCA_026901105.3 Galaxias olidus
TCTCTCGCTTTTCTCTCTTTGTGGATAATATGACGAATGAGGCATTATCAGGCCACGGAGGAAAAGCAGATTAAAAATGTGGTAGCGACAGTCAAAACCCCCCCCCCCCAGCGGATACCCGGTGCCTTTTCGCCCATCCGTCAAATGACACAACACCTTAACCCTAAAGCCCCCCCCCACTCAAAAAAACAGGTCTCCAAACAGCCTAACGATGCCCGTCAGTGTTGGAACACCGCGTCGCACGCCGAGCGATGAGTCTACTGCTGCCTCACATTAGGTCTCCATCTATAGGGATTAAACACAACGACTCGTGGGGAGTCATCGCGCGTGGATTCGGGTGTCCTCGTATGAGATCACCCCTCCCCCCCTCCCCCCTTCGTCAAAACACAGCGCTTATCCCATCACAACACACTCCCCCTCTCCTTCTCTGTCTCTCTGTGGACCACCGGGACCAGCAGCTGCTTCTGCCAGGCTAAGGCTAAGCCCACAAAGTATTAGCAAAGCTTAGATGATCTGCCCTAGTGGTGGTCTTTAAGATAAGGCTTTCGGGCTAGTTGTTGGGATGAGCCGTTAGAGGAGGTAGGGAGAGCAAAGGCGTGGCGTGCAAGCCGCTCTGGCAAAAACAAAACGACAAGCCCTCGGTAGTTAGGGCAGTCACTGACTTCATCCCAGGCCAAACACGACAGCAGAGGAGGGAGAGGAGGGTCGCGACCGAGCGATACGTATGTTTGAGTCAGTGTGTCTGTTAAAGAGTGTGCGAGGGTGTGTGTGTGTGTGTGTGTGTGTGTAAGAGAGATAGATAGTTCGAGGGTGTGTGCACATAGGAGATTGAGACAGATAGTTTGTGTTGGTGACAGAGAGAGAGAGAGTAGTAGATAAGATAATTTTATTTAAAATGCACCTTATTACAATGATGCAGAAGGAATACATATAAGCAACCATATATCAGAGACAGAAATGTAATTCCTTTGCAGAAACCAAACAACCCAAAAAAAGAGAAAACTACATTGTACTGTTGTTACCTCTTCTGCACCCCCCCCCCCTCTCTCTGACTTTCTACCTCTCCTTGCCTCCCATGCTTTTGCACATATTTTCTGTTACATTCCTCTTCTCTCTGGTTGCTTTTTTCTCATTGTCTCCCTCTTCTCTCTCTCTCTGTCTCTCTCTCTCTCTCTCTCTATCTCTACTGTTGTCTCTCCCACATGTTCTCGTCTGGCTCTGTGTCTGTCTCCTCCACTGTATCGCCGGTAGTTTCCCGTCGAGTTTTTTTTTTTCCCACGCTCATTCTCTACTCTACCCCCTTCCCCTCTAAACTCTAACTCCCATCTTCCCTTTCTTCACCGTAGGCGCAACCAGCCACTGGAGTGAATAAGGAAGGTGAGAGAGAAACCTATCTCCACCCAGTGAGACGCAGCCCAGCCACCGGGATCCCCACTCACACGTCCTCTCTCCCGTCGTCCCTACAGGCCACTTAGCGGACGCCTCGGCTCATTCACTGGCCGCGATGGCTTCGAATGAACTGGCGCTGCCTGTCGCTAGCCACGGAGAGACTATCTAAAACAACTCGTCACACTGACTGTGTACGCTTCCCTACACAACCCCCCCCCCCCCCCCCACCCACCCCCCCCCCCACACACGCGCGCTGTCTCCGTCTGAAGTGCTCAAAACGATGCTGTTAGATTTGAGGGCTGTAAGTGGTTTGATTGACGGCCTGCCATTAGCCGCTCCGTCGGTCATTAGTCAATGAATCTCCACGGCGCTCTCGGCACCGAGGCCCGTGAAGAGGGAGGCATAAAAAGGGCCATTGTACGTTGTCCCTATCCGACATGTTATGTATAATCTCTGATGTGCTGCTGCTTAAAATCAGGAGTTGCAGACAGGCACGAACGGAGATAGCTAAGATTGCGGGTTTTCAGAGGGTGCGGACGGAACGTCAATTACACCAACATCAACTGTTAGGACGGTCGACGACTTAGCTGTTGGAAATTATGCGAGCCTTTCCCTAAAACATAGTCACCGCACGGATATACACGCCTGTTCTTCATCCAAAGGCTGTGTGAATCGGTGCTGATGAAAATCAGACCGGTTGAATCCAGTTTCCCATGGCGACAGTGCGCTGTCGTAACACGGCGACACAGTAGCACATCCACCAAGGGGCATGGCACGCTTTGGGGCCCGGCGTGTCTATGAATAGCATGCGGAGGTAAATAACGGCCGTGGACGTTCTGCGACTCCACTCTGTGCCAACCCAACGTACGATTCACGTCCCTGCAGACAATCACTTGAACGTGGGTAGGTGTGTGAGTGTGGCATTTTTGACGATGGACCCCATTTATGAATTAGAAGCTGAATAAGATTGCATTTCCAGACACCTTGCAGTCCTTGACAGAATGGATGGTGTGTGTGTGTGTGTGTGTGTGTGTGTGTGTGTGTGTGTAGTGTATGTGTGTGAGTGTGCAGTGTATGTGTGTGTGTGAGTGTGTGTGTGTGTGTGTGTGTGTGTGTGTGTGTGTGTGTGTGTGTGTGTGTGAGCGTGTGTGCGTGTGTTTGCGAGTGCCAGTGCTGCGGCGGAGAGCATGTGACACGCTAAGATAAAGAAGAAGTGAGGGAGATAGGATCGGACACGACAGAGCACGGAGAGACTGATGGATGGAACAATGGATTAAAGACGGAGGAACGGATGGAGGGAAAAGGAGAAGGGAAAAAAGTCTGGGGCCGCAGCAGAGTGTCGCATTGTGTCTGTCTGATTTAGCTGGCCCGCTGTGACAGGACGCTGGCACTGGGGCTTCCAGTCGGTGCCTCGATGGAGAGGTCATGCTGCATGTGGCTGGCTGGTTGACTAGCAGACTGTCTGGCAGACTGGCTGGTAGACTGTCTGGTAGACTGTCTGGCTAGCTGTCTGGCTGTAGGACTGGCTGGCAGACTGTCTGGCTAGCTGTCTGGCTGGTAGACTGGCTGGTGGATTGGCTAGCTGGTGGACTGGCTGGCAGACTGGCTGTGGTAGACTGTCTAGCTAGCTGTTTGGCTGGCAGACTGGTTGGTAGGCTGTCACTGGCTAGCTGTCTGGCTGGCTGACTGGTGGACTGGCTTGCCCGCTGTTGGACTGGCTGGCAGACTGTCTGGCTAGCTGTCTGGCTGGCTGACTGGTGGACTGGCTTGCTAGCTGGTGGACTGGCTGGTAACTGTCTGGCTAGCCTGTCTGGCTGTCTGGCTGACTGGGTGGTAGACTGTCTGGCTACCTGTCTGGCTGGCTGACTGGTGGACTGGCTTGCCGGCTGTTGGTCTGGCTGGCAGATTGTCTGGCTGGCGGATTGGCTAGCTGGCCGGCTGGAGGACTGGCTGGCAGACTGTCTGGCTAGCTAGTGGGCTGGCTGGCTGGCTGGCTGGCTGGCTGGTTGGCTGGCAGACTTGCTGACTGGCTGTAGAAGTTGCCTTGTCACTCCTTACGCACACAGTAGCTCCCCTGGTTAAACTAAATAAATGCATTTCCAGATGTCAGTTCCAAATACATAGCCTATATGGTTACATAACAGTCAAACTGTATCTATGGTGGTGTGTAATATTAGGCACTCATAATCTGTGAATTATCCCTGCAACTTTTTTTTAAAAAACATTACAGTTTTATACCTTAAATAATCGGATTAAAATTCCACATGGGCATGTAAAATGTCATCTTCCCTTCCACAGATGACCCACAACTGTCCAACAAACACATTTATGTACATTACCCAAGAGCAAAACTCTCAGATGACCAACATTTCGAATGGAGAGATGCACTCAACCCATATGCATCGTTTTGTCCTAGCTACTAGGATTTAAACTGTGTACTAAGTTCCACATACCTATAATTGTTTGATATTTTCATTCATGTAGACAGGAGAAGCGTTGTTTTAGGAGTGCAAACCTACCTGACCTTTACTTGATGCATGGCAAGTTTAAAACACAGGGCCACACTATACTGTATGGCAGAACTATGAGGTTTCAAGGCGAGCGTGACAAACTCCTCCTTCCTTGTGACTGCGAGAGATTGTCTCTCTCTCTGTGCTTGTGTCTGATGTGAAGGGGAAGTTGCCTTGCTGGGTTCTGGCTTTAAAAGCACTTTCTCCATTTCTCTGTCCCATCCGGGCCAATGGCTTCCGCCCCGTGGGGCGGCACGTACTTTGCCAGTTATTTTTAGGCTGGGAAAAGCTCATCTGCTTCTCCCTAGGTTAGAGCCCCTGCCCATCTGATCCCATCAAACAGCGTGCTCTCGTCCCTACGCCTCAGCCCAGCTGTCTAATGCCTATCTTTCCCGCGCTAGCCCCTCTATCTAACCTTCTTGCACACGACATTTTTGATGTTTGAAACATATTGATGTTTGTGTTGTTAATGTATGTCTAAAGTCTATCTAACTGTCGGAAATGTATCCTACCCCCCCCCCCCCCCCCCCCCTCCCCTCCATTGCTGTTTTTGTCTCTCACCAGTCACAATTACGTCTCTTACTTTCTGTTTCTTACTGTTTTCGTCCACACACAATCCTGTTTCTTTTGTTTTTGGCTAATGTTCACTCCTGACGCGTTCCTCTTGACACACTCTTCGTCTTCTAATTGTGTCCATCCTGTAATGACACGAGAGGGACGAGAGTCATGATAGTCCTGCTATGCACCCATGGCTATGAAACTTTGTGCGTGTAATCAGTCTTTTTTTATATAAATGGCTGTTAGTGGTTCTGTGCATTCAAATAAGTTTTATTGTTCTTTTATGACTCATGGGTTATCCAATACACAGACACCATAATTGAAACCAGCACAAACGAGCGGGTGTGCCTGTCTGTGAGTAGAAAGGGGGGAATTTCAGGAAGATAAAAAACATATTTGAAATAGGTGCCACCAGTGGAACCTGAAAAACAGGATTGGCTTCAGAGTCAGGAAGTACGCTGTGGTAACCCTTGCTGACTGGCAGCCTCTTTTCTCCTCCATCGCGAACCATTATCTTATGGAACCTGTTAGACCACTTGCTGCTTAGGCCACTTTCAAAAGTGAGTTGAAATCTGTTCGACAAATGATACGATGTTAAATTATAGTAAACAATGACACAAGTTGTTGAATTTCTCATTTGTACCAGGAGCCATTATGTATAACATATCAACATTATAGAAACCGTGTGGAAAAACTGTTTCGACTGCCACTGGTAGCATGCGTGTTCTGTTTATTTGTATACACTGTTCACTCCAGATCTGAGGAACCAGTCGGTGACGCTTTAGGGCCCTGTAATAGGTGTAGCCAGGATATCCCTCTGGAACGCAGAGAGAGCAGGACGCATGCGCTCATTTTACTACCAGCACATCCCGATCGCGACAGAGCGCAGACTAAAATGATATTTTAATAAAACATACAACAACGAAGTACCCGCTTAAAGGGACCATGGTCTCTCTTAAACCCACCACCAAGTCGTCAAGCAAATAAAAGAAGACACCAGCCATCGTTTTGTTTGGAAAAGTAAGAAAATATTCCAAGGAAGTGTATCAGAAACTAAACGAGTGGATAAAGTGGAAACGGCAGACTGTCAGACACAGATGTAAAGGGTATGATGTGGTAAAGATGGGAAGAAGATGAGAAAACAGCACCTGCAAATTAACACCAGCTGAAGTCGCTTTTGAAAAGTCGCCGGAGAAGAAGAATGGCTTGATTTGTAGGATATGGGAGTATGTTGACAGCGGCGCTCATACTAGTGAGGAAGAAGAAAGTTTCTCGCATTTGATTTGGATGTAAATACTTAATCAGATATATTTTTCTCTTGTTTTGATACCGGTCGGCGAGACTACTTGTTTCGTTTTTGGATTTTATTAACCATGTCCAAAGCGATACTAAAGAAAAATCACTGGACTAATAAAGTGAACGAGTGTGCAGTCTGCAAAGATGCTCGCGGTGACTTAAATGTGCCATTGTTAGGCGGCGCGGAGAATGGAGAGTTCGCCTACATTGGACCAGTTAAAGAGGATACATTGCTTTACAAAAATGGAAAATTAACCGAGGGAGAGTTGTTATTGGAAGTGGAGAACCTCTCGATCTCTGGCTTGCTCTCTGTACGATGTACAGACAGTGATAAAGAACTGCAAAGGTCCCGTCAGATTCAAAACAGTCCGACAAGGTAAGAAGCAGAGGCAGCAGGGGCGCCTCACAGCGTGCGCTGGAGTGATGGAGAACAGCACTAACGCGTCAGGATGGGGGGTTTTGAAAGTATTAATTAGCCTATTAAGAACGCTTGCGTTCAATTCTATCAAGCTTATTGATGTTATATACTGCACCTATCAAGTGAACAGCCTATTTATTAATGTTTATTGACTAACCTCCTCTCTAACTCTCTAGAGCCGTGGATAGACGTGATTTAGTGTCTGTGTTCGATTGCTTGTAGTCTTTGTTAGAAAGTGTAGGGTAGCCTTAAACGGCATTGAAAAGGTTCCATAGCACCACAATCATTGCACGGTGGTCGTGGTCAGTGTGTGTGTGTGTGTTGCCGGTCACGGTCAACTTGACTCAGCATGGCCACAAGGTTTGACAATAAGCCACTCTGACAGGCTCCCAACGTGGTGCGCAGGCTGGCAGTGATGCTCTGGGCGAGTCATGGCCACAATAAGACCCACTGTATGGTGAGTGAGAAAGGCTTAGGCTCTGCCCTGGCAAAGGACAGAATATGCAATATTTTCATATTTATTAACTTTAACCGTTCACAGTGCTACTTGGATAGAGCATAGGTACACAAGTGGGACACTGTTGTTATAATTGTCTGACAACAACAGTACATAACATACATAACACAACAAGAGGACAATGCCTTGTTTTCCCCCTTCCTAACATGTGGATGATACAAGCAGTGCGTTGTTTTCATTTGGAGAAGTGGACTCGGATGTCGGTGGCCTGGCGCTGGTCTCCGTCCAGCAGCAGGATCTCTCAGGTCTTCCTGCTGCACTTTAGAACGGAGGCAGACAATATCAGGAAACCCCGGGGCTCGGCCAGCCAATCAGATCTCTGTGGGCTCCCGGCGCACCAGCGCGCTCATTTCCAGATTGTGTGTGTGTGTGTGTGTGTGTGTGTGTGTGCGCGCGTGTGTGTGTGTGTGAGGTGGGGGTGAAATTAGGGCCTTCATTGGCCTTCATGGACCGTCACATGCTCATTTTTCATTTTAGCTTTTAATAATTCATCATTCCTGGTCGTTCTATCCCTAATCAGCCTTAATTCGGAAAATATGTTTGGCAACAAGGAGCATCCGTAACGTCTCAATGGCCCAGTTGTACCCAGAGCAGCAGCAGTTGTTTTCACGCTTCCATACCGCAGCTGCCGAGGAAAAGGGACCGCAGGAACGTTGGACTCCGCAGTGTTCAAGTTGGGGGAAGAAACATGACATGGTGGCTGTATTGGTAGACCGTTTAATGCCATCTTTAGTGAGGGTACACACACACACACACACACACACACACATAGGACACACATACACAGAGAGCGGCGAGTAGATTCAAGCCCCAGAACCGAAACCGCTGATAAGGATGTGGCTTAATATTTCACCCAGGCTCGTGTTAAACAACAGCAAGGTAACACGTTCCCACCGCAGTCAGTGCGTCCGTCCAGACGCCTCAGTATTGACACCGTCAGGGCTCGAGAGCTATGTGGGGGGGAAATCATTAACCGGACGGCACGGTTGTTATTTCCCGAGCTCCTGGACAGGGTGAAAGTGTCCCACCCGTTGGCTCCGCGTGCAGGGTAGAAAATAAAGAGGCCATTTAAAGCCTGCTGTCACAGCCACCATGCTCTAGTTGGGGAGTTTCCAGAGGCGGTGATGAGGTCGTCTTGACATTTTCCGACGGCTTGAAACTCTCCACTCAGAGAAGACGGGCCCGTTTAGATGACGCATTCCACCGCTGAATGAATCCCGTCCGGACCGTCTCTCCCTTTTGAGGAAAGCGGAGAGAGAATGGGCTGCTAATCACCCGGGTCATCTTGTTCCGGACATGTCCTGTTGTCCGTTAAAGTTGTAAATGGGTTTAAACCCTTAAACTAAAATAATGATGTACAATTTGATCCCAGGATAAAACATTGACACACACACACACACACACACACACACACACACACACCATGGCTTAAACCATGAGAGAAGGTTTGGGAGTGCTAGCCTTGCCAACAATGGTATTGCTCTCCAAGAGGTAATGGATGTGCTGGATAGCCAGGGTTATGTATGTGTGTGTGTGTGCACGCATTGTGAGAGTATAGACTAGCAGATAAAGAGCCTGGAAAGCAAAGCATCTGGGGTCACAGGTCAGGGGTCACCGGGCTGGTATGCAGTGTCTGGATCCCATCAGCCTGCCAGCAGCATGGCGGTCAGCCCTCAACCATGGTACCTACACACACACACACACACACAGTGGCACTCGTTTGATGTACTTTCAGCTGACTAGTAAACTGGCCTGCATTGATTCATGCATTTCCGAGATAGTTTATTTAGTTTATTCCTCCTTAAAAGTGACATGTATTGGAGTCAGTGTTACTTAGTCTGTTTGCTGTTTCAATCGTTGTTTGTGTCCACGTGAGGGTCTAGAATGGAGTCGGACTATGTTGGTTCTCTGGGCTCGCCCTGTTCCTGCAGCATGGTGATGTGAGGCGCTCGCATGATGAATTATACCGGCTCAGCGGATCTGTGCAGCACCGTAAATTTATGGCTTTTTATGCTACTCTGCATGTGTGTGGTTCTCTGTGTGTGTGTGTGTGTGTGTGTGTGTCTGCGTCTGCGTGTGTGTGTCTGTGTGTGTGTGTGATGGAGTAACTCACCGGTTGTCTGCTCCAAATTTACAGCAGTTTATTAACTGTAGCTGCTCTGTGCCGTGGGGGAGCGGTCTTTCTCTCTCTATCGCTCTCTCTTTCTCTCTCTATCGCTCTCTCTCTTTCTCTCTCTCTCGCTCTCTCTCTCTCGCTCTCTCTCTCTCTCTGCATGTGGAAGCGTTTATTTCCTCTTCCTGTGGGTGAACTCGCCCGCCCCCCCACCCGCCTTACCTCCATCCCAGCTATCCCCACCACCCTTTGAGTTCCGCCAGGGCAGCCGAGCCACACATCCTCTGTTCTGCGTCGGCTCTCTGGGATTCATTTGGGAAATTCAGCTTTGTTCCTGTGTGAAGTCTGGCTTTATATCTCTTCTATGTGGGAGGGTGCGTTTGTGTGTATTAAACTCTCCAGAGCAGGAGGACTGTGTTTAGTTTGTGTGTGTGTGTGTGTGTGTGTGTGTGTGTGTGTGCGCGTGTGTATTAAACTCTCTGGAGAACTGTGGGTAGTTTGAGTTTACATTTCTTCCATTGGGTAGGAGATGTGTGTGTGTGTGTGTGTGTATTAAACTCTCCTGAGCAGGCGAACTGTGTGTGTTAAGGTGATGTACTGCTGGTTTGCTGTTTATGTGAGCGTCTCTGTGCGCTGCGCGGGGAAACGGCGACTTAATTGGCCGTGAAATGGGCTTGTCTAAATAATGCAGGGGCCATCCCAGCCCAAGCTACCCGCAAACACACACTTCACCTTAAAGAGGGGCACCCTCTCAATGTCCCCCGTCTGTCCCTGAATTGCTCCACCACCGCCGCCCCCCTCCCCCCTGTTGTTGTGTGGAGAGTGTATGGGACCAGGGGGCCACTCATGGGTCCTGTAGTTCAACAGCGCGTGTCAGCCGGAGAGAAGAGCCGGGTGATTTAACGGCTCTGCCTGAAGGAGGGGGACAATGGGAGTGGGGTCGCCACCGGGGCTGCGTCCTCATTCTCCCTGAAGTGGGTTCCTCTTCTACTTCTATCCCCGTGTAGATTTACAAGCATGTAATGGGTATTATTGTTGCCTCTTACGCCAATCCTAGGCTTTGTTGGAGCAATCAAAACATACAATGGAGGACCAATTTTTTTTGTTGATCTGTAAAGTATGTGGAAATGATACTGGTGGCAATAAGAAAATGCACTCAAGGTTTAAACTTAGGTTGCAAACGTTTCAAATTTTTACTTACACAAGTGTCGTTTTTTTGATGTTGGCAATTGTCTACGCAGGAATTCTGTTCAGGTTTCATTCAGATTCAGATTCAGATTCAGATTCAACTTTATTGTCATTGCGCATGTCACAAGTACAAAGCAACGAAATACAGATTGCATCTCAACCAGAAGTGCTTTTAGCAGTGTTTAAATAACATAATTTACAAAGTGCAGTATGAAATGATATATAAAAAAAGATATACATATGTGCAGTGTCTATATCTATGTCTATGAACAGGCTAAGGTAACAGTATAGATAAATTACGATATGAGTAGTGTACAGTAGTGGGTGATTTACATTATCTACAGAATGTTAAGTATACAGTATGTACAGTGCAGTACAGTACAGTGCAATGGATGATTTACATAATCTACAGAATATATAGTATACTGTATGTACAGTAGTGCAGGGAAAATGATTTACATTCATGCGACGATGGTTGTCGTTGGCCTGGGAAAGAGGTTACCACGGAAGCGGGGAACAAAAGAAAGGGAGCGAAGGTTCCAGCTCTTGCCTCTTCTCTCAAAGCCCAGAGGCTTCTCTTAACACAATGGGCCGAGGCCAGGTCAACTAGCTGTCTGAGTCTGAACAAACTCAGTCTATTAGCCATCTTTTCCCATCTGCAGTGGGAGGTCAAGGTTTCAATCCCGCCATTTTCTTTCTTTTGCTGTCAGCTGAAAAACCTGAGAGGTTGTTTTGAATGTCGGAAAAAAAGAAATACGGGGGAGGAAAGTCTCGTAGCTCACAATCCCGGGCTCAGACTCCGTTTCTGAAACATCTCCAAGCCCATCCGAAGTGGAGGATGACTTGACAAATCTCCTCCGAGGGCCTGTGTTTCCTCCCCTCCCTGTCACTCCAACTGTCTGGTTAGCATAATCCCCCAGCTGTGCGCTAGCTACGGGGATGCGGGGAGTTAGCCTCCTTCGCTAGCAGCCGCCGAGGAGGAGCGCTAATGGCCGCCCACCGCCTTCCAAGCCCCTGGCAGTCACTCAGCTTTTTGTCAAACGCGCGGGCGTTTTTTAATTTGCAAATTCACCCCAAAGAGAAGGATTAATTGTGTTTCTACCCTGCTGAGAATGTGGTGTGTAAACAACACTTTTAGATGTATTTATGAGAAGTGGTAAGAGATACAAGGCCTACAGAGACTACTGTGGCATAAACCCTAAAATGTAGAGGATCTTTCCTCTGTAGAGTGCCGCTGTGCCATCTTTAGTACACTTCATACTGTTGACAGTGCACAACACCCTCGCAGTGCCCTCCTTAGGGCACTTCCGACGGTTGAGGGACGGAGGACTCAACCCTTCCATCCCCAGTGCTCCTTAGGACTGTTAGGAGCAGACAGAACCCACATCACATTATCATTAGTGCTCTTCAGACTGTTAGAAGTAGACAAAGCCAACGGCATGTTATCCTCAGGGCACTTTAGACAGTGGAGAGCATCTAATCACAACATCTGAGTGCATGCGGTTTTGCATTATTTCCAGGGGGAGCCAGGGATGGAGCAGGCATGGAGATCCCTCCTAGCTCGGCGTGTGTGTGTGTGTGTTTATTTGTTTGTGTGTCAAGGTTATTAACTCCCCTATTTATTATATTGTTTAAATCAAAATTGTTATGTTTTTCTCTGTATGTATATATGCCGGCGTTAGTTTATTTGCGTGTGCGTGAGTTTGTTTGTTTCACGTGTGTTTAATGCAGAGAGACACGGCCAAGTTCTCTTGTCAGCTCGCGCTAGTGTTTACATCGATGGGACGTCGCCCAGCTTTCAGACGGGAAAGGGGGGGGGGGGGGAGCGCCACCAAGCAGCTCACCAGCCCCACGCTCTGGCCCTGACTCACTCACTGGGTTCCAGTAGCCTGGGAGAGCCTGTCGTGTTCGTGGCCGGATGCAAAATGTGAATCGCCTAGTTGCTATGAAAGACTGCACAGCAGACCGCTTTGAAAATGTTGAGTGGCACGGGTGGTTTGGCAAGCGACAGTCGACATACTGACTAGACGCTGCAAAAGATGTCGGTGAAGATGCAGTCTGTGCCGTTGGAAGCTAATTAATAAGTGACACAAACCCTTTCTTGCTGGTACTTGTTTGTCTGAAAAGTGTTGTAGGTCCTCTGGGAAGTGTAGTGTTTGTCCCTGGACTTTTTGACTTCCTTTTCATTTTGTTTATGCTCTGGAAAGGAGCCTGGAGTCTGATTACACTAATCTCATTAACAAAGAGGATCTTGTATTGGATGGACGTACACACGCGTGTACACACACACACACACACACACACACATACACACACACACACACACACACAGACTGTGCCCGCTTCAAAGATGCTGACACACACGGACCCAGTAATGGGGGTAACAATGGGATTTGAGGAGGGACCAGACCTGATTAAGAGGATTTAGACATGAGCCTGTTTTCAATCGTATCGGGCAGACGGTACGTCAAACACACACCACGTGCACGCACGCACACACACACACACACACACACACACACACAGACACACACACTCATATTTTGTGGACTATTGATCTGTGTACTCGCCAGCGGCCAGGCCCATGCAGTACAGTCCTGCATCCTATCAGGGCTTACCAATGCCAGCCTGCTCCCTTTCCTCTGCCCTGCAGACGGGACCAGCCCTGCCCCTGTCTCCTCATGCCATACTGATCTGCCCTCCATCTTGGAAACCCCTCCTGTCTGAGAAGGTTGTCCTCCTTTTGGGAGGGGCTCTGCAGTCCTGTCGCCTCTCTGGTCCTCCTCCTCCGTCAGAGAAGGTCCAATCTGCTTTGGGTGTCCGTCTGTGGTACGGGGCAGGGAAGACAGCATTATCTACAGGCACGGGGGACCGTCAGCGAGGGAATAGGTGTGTGTGTGTGTGAGTGAGTGAGTGAGTGTGTGAGTGTGTGTGTGTGTGTGTGATGGAAGGAAGGAGACACAGATGTGATCCCCCCGGTGTCGATGCAGGACGTGTCGCCCACCTGACTAACACAATCCCTCACGTCATTGGTGGCCTTCCAGGAAGTGTCGTGCCTGTCTGAAGTGTTTACGTCCAATCGGCCCGTCGTCGCGTTTTGCGGTTGACAGATAGTCGCCTCGCCTAATGCCAGCGATTAATCCTAATTGGTATCAATTACATTGGCTCGCTGTCACTACCAATGACCTTTTTTGAGGAGCACAACAGTGTTTGCGTCTGAGCGTCCGCGCTGTGTGTGTGTGTGTGTGTGTGTGTGTGTGTGCTGGCGGGTGTGCGCTTCAGGACAGGAATCTAATCCTCCCCCATCTGGAGGTGTGGGCCTGTGCCAGGGACTGACTCCATGGAGGGGGGCCTATATAGACTCAGAGGACGCGGGGACGCGGGCTGGACGACCCGCATGCCTGTAGTCCAGGCCACCGTCGGCAGGGCGACGAGCGTGTCAACGCGCACACACACACAACGTGGCCTGCAGCTCGAGCGTCACGTCGACTCGGCTATATGGCCATTGTGTTGTTCTCATGCATGGATAGAGATCCACTGACGTGTGTGTGTGTGTGTGTGTGTGTGTGTGTGGGGGGGGGGGGGGGGGGGCGCTCTGTAAATGCAGTTTGTTGAGCCTATTAGCTTTTCCAGTCCATCATGTCCTGTGTGAGCTAATGAAAGACGGTACGTGAAGTGTGAGCGTTCCCTTTGTCCCACAAACAGCATTGTCCAGTCCAGTCCAGTCCAGTCCAGTCCAGTCTAATCCAGTCGAGTGTCCTCGGTCCTCAGGAGAGCAGGGAAAGCGGACATGGCGGTTTATCAACAGCCCCGTCTTCACAACCGTGTGGGACAGTGACCTTCCCTCTACCGGTCTGAGAGGAGGGAGAGGAGTAGGAAGAGCAGGAAGGGGATTCAGCACCTCCACGTTTGGCCAGAAGCAGCCGAGGCAGAGAGCGACACCAATGTCTGGATGACTGGAATGGACGTGTCTGGACAGTTTCAAGGCCCCCCGTGGTCGTTTGTTAGTGTCTTGCCTATTAAACGAAAACCTTTTGGTCATTGCCTTTGACAATGTGCTAGTTAATAAGGGGCCCTAAGATCCCCAGGTCCCATTGGCATGGCCCCTACTCTCAGTTCCTCCACCTGTTTGAATGCTACAACCCTAAGCCTTGTAGCCCGGTGTTTGAGAGGTAGCTTCGGAACCATGCTATGACTCTGGTGCTACTGTTGACTCTTCTGCCTCCTCCCCTGCTCTAGGTCTATCATTGGAGATCACCACGGTAACCTCTAGGTCACCAAAGCTATGTTCTCTCTCTCTCTCTCTCTCTCTCTCTCTCTCTCTCTCTCTCTCTTTTGTTCTCTCTGTTTCCTCTCTTTATTTTTTCTCTTTCTTTGTCTCTGTGTGTTTTTCCTCAAACGTGATCGATAAAGGTCAGTAGCGTACCCATACTGTGGGAAAGCCCCTTTAGACCAGCCCAGCTGTGGAACCTGGTTGTATTCACCGTCTGAATTCATTAGTTGATCAACTCTATGAGCCAACTAAGATTCACTAACGGGTGAACGTCAAAGTGGATTCATCTGACATAAACTTTGCTAAACGATGTCGAACAGTAATCAGTTTCAGGTCTGTAATCAGTAATCAGATCTGATAATAGAACGTGTTCTAGCTGAGCGGTGAGTTTCAGTCAATCAAGTTGGATGGCGTTTTTCCATCTCCTTCATGGCTAGGGTTAGCAGGAGGCTAACGCTAGCCGACTGGCGCTGACGTGATTGACAGTGACGTCCGCCGTCTGACGCTGCCTTGTCTCCGTCACGAGCCCAGCTGGAGCCCAGCAGGACCGATGCCACGGGTCAGTGCCTGAGACAACCTGCTGCTCCTCTCCCTCTCTCTCGCTCTCTCTCTCTCGTTCTCTCTCCGTTTTGAGTCTTGCTGTTCTTTTCCTTATGTTCCCAATGAAAGATGGTAGCAGCAGACAGGACAAGCTGTGTGTGCGCTCTCTCGGCGGAGGCCATTCCGTTTGGTGGCTCCCTGTGTTGAGTAAGCACACGGCGTGCGCATTTAGAAGGCTGCCCTACTTTCTTCATACAGTCCCGTCACAAACACCATTTCTCTCTTAGAAGTTTTGCTTTTGGAATTTGCTGTTCAAATCAAAACATTAAATTGCGTTCACTCGAAGCTTTTTGGGTCTCAACAAAATATGTCATACTCCTATCGTCATCATCATCGTCATCATCATCATCATCATCATCCTCCTCCTCAACTCACTTATAACTTTGGCCATATGGAAACGGTGTCATCATAAAGGCTGTCCAGGAAGTGCGTGTGTGCGTGTGCGCGTGCGTGTGCGTGCATGCGTGTGTGAGTGTGTGCTTGCGTGTGCGCGTGCGTGTGCGTGTCCACTGAGTCACACACTGAGCGTTTGGCTGAACAACACTGTGAGACTGTCCACATGTTGCATACCATCCATACAGATCTTAATCCATTGTTGCCCCGTGGGCTCCTGAGCTTTAGGATCTTAGTGACGGGTCTCCCATTCTGTCCTCCCTGTAAAAAAAGACACACACACCCCCACCCATCCCCCTCATGTAGACACAGGTTGCTGCTACTAGCCAGAGCTGTGTGCAGGTCAGCAATGCAGTGTTTACAGAGAAAGAAAGAAAGAAAGAAAGAAAGAAAGAAAGAAAGAAAGGCCTGCTGTTGGTCTGTTCTCCTCCTCCTCCTCCTCCTTCCCGTGTTTGTCTCTGTCAGGCGTCTGCTGTGCGTCACAAACGACCTTTGACACTTTGAGAACTTTTTGTCCATTTCGTTTTGTTGACGCAGATAACTAGATGGTCTTTCTACACAGCCTCTGACTGTGCTCCCTGGATCTGGTCTGAATTTTCTGCTCCCTTTAATGGTCCTTTAAGTCTACTAGATCATCATACTCCTCTACGTATTGTTTTCTGTGACCACTAGCCCGCTCTACCAACGAGGAAGTCCAGTAGGCGTGGCCTCGTGTCCACTCACGAGCCTCTCCTCCAGCACTTCCTGATGGTCAGGCAAGAACACAGGATGTGGCCGCGCCCATCTTTTGTAGCTTCCTGCAATCTGGCTAACAAGCTGGAAAAGGACGTGCTTCGTCGACTCCCAGCATGGAACCCACCAATCCCAGAGCCTTCCTCCTTACCCAGCTCCACCCCCTTCAGCTCCGCTGGTGGCTGACGGAGTCCCTTTTCCCTCTCCATCTCCGAAGAGACGAGGCCAGGACCGCCAGCGAGGGCAGCGGAGGTGTCCTGCTCTGCTCCGTGTGGCTGCCTGTTGAGTTGAATTCCCTGTTACTGGCTGACGGAGGGGACCGTGGGATCTCCATCGGAGTGCTTTGTGTCCCGGTCGGCTGCTGACTCACGGGGGGAGCGTGCGGCGGCTCTGTCAAACTCACTAAGCTCTGATGCCTTGGCTCCACCCGTCTGGACAGCTTTGGCAGCGTGATCAAGCTGCTGTTGGCCTCATTGAGCTCGGAACCTCTTATTTCATTTTTTTCAATATCATTTTCAATTGTGAGGTGTAAGGTGTCAGAAAATAGCACATTTTTTTCTTGCAATTACATGCACAGTCATACAGTACACACTATACCTACTGCATGTAAATATTATTCTTCTCATAGTATGCTTCTGCATTGTTGGTTTTCTGCACGGTTTAAAACAGAGCTCCTCTGACACAAACCTGTTATGCAGCAGTGTTGTTTGAGTGGCGGAGGAGATAAGATTGTGGGTGTGGCCTCTAACTGACTGGCTGACCTCTAGCACATTCTTTCCCTCTGTCTTTCTTCATTGATTTCCTTACATTTCCTTTCTTCCCTTGCTTCTTTCTGCTAATGAAAAGTCTTGGTTTCCTTCATTTAATCCCTTTTCTCTCCCTTTTCTTCCACCCCTTTTGTTCCCACTTCCCACGCGTGTCACTTGCTCATTCCTCTGTTTATCTTTAACCCTTCCCTTTGTTTTCCGCGGACATTTTGAGCTGCGTTGACATTTTGCCGTGGCCGTGCCCTTGTTGAGCTGGCCGAGATGAAAGAACTCTCCTGACCACTGGCAGGTATGGGCGTGTCCCGACCCCACGGTTACAACACAGACGGACCAGTGAGAGGAGGTTTTCTCGGTGACTGACAGCCCGTCGAGCCAACCACTTTTTCACTGAAACATGTGCTCTGAAGCGGTCTGAAAGCGGCTTGATTTAAAGTCGATTGATTGTTTTTATCTTTTCATCAAACCCCACGTGTCCCATTATTATTGTTCCTAAAGGTATGTTAGAGTATTATGAAGTATTGTTTAGTATTATAGAATGATGTTGAAGACTGACACACCAGCTAGCTGAATCTTTCCGTTTTCCTGGAAGGGCTGGCCTTCTACCCAGCCAGTTTGAGCTGCCCGTCTTTTCTCTGTCTAAGTTTCCTTTTGGAGAGGTGTTTCCTGAATAAATCACAAGGGGATGACTCCGAAGAATGTGGATGCCGGGAATCGCATTATGCCTCAATATAGTAACACTGCGATCTGTTAAGAACAGTAGAGTTCCATTCATTCCATACGTAAAATTGTACTGTTATTGATAGATATTTTATTTAGAGTAAGGGCAAAGTAACAAAACGTTGTTTTTACTTCCTTTTGTTCTTTGTATTTTCTTTGGCTTTTAGCCCGGGATCCTCCTGTAGATAGTTTGGTAAGCAGTGCCAGTCTGTCTGTAAACACCGTCCGGCTTCCCGTCACTGAATAGCATTCTGTCCTGTGAGACTTCCTAAGATAGTGATCATTTTTTCAACCGTGTGCGTGTGCGTGTGTGTGTGTGTGTGTGTGTGTGTGTGTGTGTATGACAATCAGAGGTAGCCATTCCAAGAGTGGATCCTGTTGGACAGGTTAGGGTGAAACTGCAGCATACCTGTACCATTCTACTGGGTCCTTCAACTGCCACTTTGCAAAGGTGGAGCCAGCAGAGGGCCGGAGCGGATTGGACGGGGCCAAACTACGAGGGTCTGGGTTTCAGGAAGTAGGGTGAGCCCAGTTCACCGTCCGGGCAAAGGCTCCTTTTTTTAGAGAGCATCGAATGGTTAGACTCATAGTCCCCTTACCAAGCAGATGGGAAGGTGGGGACCAGAGCACCAGATTCCAGGCAGAGGCAGCTCCTCTCCTCTCCTCTCCTCTCATCTCCTCTCCTCCCCCCGTTGTTATTGTTGTGTGTAAACATGTCTTCGGTGAGGTGGTTCACGTCAGGCGTTGCCATGGCTACGGGGCCTAAAACCGGAGGTTCAGGCCGTTTCCCGGGTCGACTGATTGCTACATAGAGTCTTCCCGGACGTCATCAGATCTTGTTGACACGCGCGCTCATGCACACACCATCGTAAACATCAACTGTTAACGCCAGGTCTCCTGCCCGCTGCCTCTCTTAATGTGTTTCTGCGGGCGGACCTGCCCTTCCTCTCCTCTCTGCGCGGCGTCCGTCGACGCTAGCCATTCCCTCTCCCGGATTCTCAACGCCGGCAATCTTGACGAGGCCTGTGTCCGTTTCGCTAACTTTCATGACGGCGGCGAATCGATAGAGAACAAATTCCCCGGTGCGTGCTTGAGTCGGGTCACGCTCTTCTCCCGAGTCGCTGACCCCTCCCGGGAGCAGCGGCCGTCAGTAACTGGAGAACTCCAGCATTGATTGTGATTGTGTGTGTGTGTGTGTGTGTGTGAGACTGTGATTAAGCTCTGTGCCCTTACACTGACCTCCTTCACCAGAGTCATGGAGGGTTTCACTGAGCTTCCAGGTCCTGCTTAGGGAGTTATCAGTGTTTCCGGAGTATCGGGCTAAGGTCTCTCTCTCTCTCCTCTTATCTTTCTCTCTCTCTCTCTCTCTCCCCCCCTTCCTGTAAGAGAGATTGGGAGGCCCAGCTTTCGCTCTGATCCAGCCGTTGTGTTGAGCGGTGGATAAGGGAGCGGGAGATTTGCATGAACAAGAAGGCGACACCCTCTCTTATTGGACGGGCTCTGAAAGGATTGGCTGCTTAAGGAGGGGAGGGCTTTGTACGGGGTGGACTTGAGCTACGGTGTCCCTGTGTTTGGGGTCAGTCAGGTGCGGGGACAGGGAGTGTCAGTCTGAGTCCAATCAGCTGTGGGCTGGGACCGTGCAGACTGGCCAAAAGGAATGCTTTGTTGCTTGACCGCTAGAATTCATTTTGCAGGCTGTGTGTAGGCTGCTTTCACCATCAGCGTTTGCATCGGATTTGTGTTAAATGCTAAACAAACACACACAGACACGCGCACACACACTTTTAAAACAGCACTACCTTTGTCATATGCATAAATGTGGACTAGATCAGGGCAAGAGTATTTAATTCATTTGGCTCAGTCAAATTGTTTCTGCCAGTAGTAGGCGACGGCTGCTGGCCATAGCGCGTGATGTCCTGGCTTTCAGAACGTCTATAATTTGTTGATGGAAAATGTTTTGCTTTGTTCCTTGTCGCAAATCCAGACTTTAGACCACAGCCTGGGTCTGTGTCTGTGTCTGTCTGTCTGTCTGTCTGTCTGTCTGTCTGTCTGTCTGTCTGTCTGTGTGTGTGTGTGTGCGTGCGTGTGCGTGTGCGTGTGCGTGCGCGCGAGAGAGTGTGTTTATGGACCGCGCCATCGCGCCGTAAATGTCAACCGTCGCCGCGGTTCCTCAATAAGTGTGAGCCAACAGGCACGGACAAGGTCACAGAAGCGGCCGATGTGTTCATATCCTGCTGCCCTGAACAAAGACGGGCCCGACGCCTTTTCAGCGGAAACGCTTCCATTGTCCAGCGTGAGTCCGCCGAGCAGAACCACGGCCTTTGCAGTCCGGACACGCTTCACTTCACTTTACCTTTCAATTGCCGTTAATATGCGTATTTATTAATAATTATGAATTAACAAGCTGTTGTTTTCTTCCTGTTGAGTAAAGCGTTGTAGTGAATGGTTTTTAAATTATTCAAATGAATATGGTTGTGAGTGACCTTCCTGCTTTGGCTTCAGGAGGAGACTTCCTGGTACTGCTGACAGTGTGTTTGTGACCCAGAGGTGGGGTGGAGGAAGCCCGGCCCTGTCCCAGACTCTACCCAGCTGTGAGGTAGTTACTGGAGGGCAGACCGGGCTACAGCAGGCAGGAGGCAGTGTGTGTGTGGTGTGTGTGCGGGTACGTGTCTGTGTTTATTTATTGTAGAACACTTTGTATCTGAGAAGGTCCTATTTTATGCACTTGTGTTCACCCACAAATAAAGTTATATGGAATACATGTGTGTGTGTGTGTGTGTGTGTGTGTGTGTGAGACGGAGGGTGACTTTGTGAGAGGGTGAGCCCGTGTGTTCTTCTGGTCCAGCTCACCCTACACTTTCCGCCCTGCTAGGCGCCAGCTGTACGGTGGGCTATTTTTGGACCTACCTGGCTGGCTGGGTGTAGGCTCTACATAGAGGTCGGATACCTTAGCTCCATCCGTCTGTACACACACACACACACACACACAAACACACAGACAGCACCGAGGCTTCAGCTAGATTCAGCAGCATGTTCAACTCACTGGCACGTCAGTTGGACTTGTTTAAATATTTAAAAAAAAATTCTTCTTCAGTCCCGGATACGTTTGCCAGCCATACTGTGGGCGGTGTACGTTGCCTAGGCAGATGTCTTTCTCTCGCTCTGTGTGTGTGTGTGTGTGTGTGTGTGTGTGTGTGTGTGTGTGTGTGTGTGTGTGTGTGTGTGTGTGTGTGTGTGTGTGTGTGTGTGTGTGTGTGTGTGCGCGCACCAGTCCAGCCGTCCTCTTCGTGTCTGCTGTTCTGTGATGCGTGAAGGAACATGTACCATTAGAATAAGACAGACACAGAAAGAGAGAGAGAGAGAGAGAGAGAACGAGAGAGAGAGAGAGAGGGGGGGAAGTAAGGAATGAGCCACAGATAGAGGTTCACATGTCTGCCTTTCTGCTATCTGTGTCTCCTTCCATCGCTCTCTCCTCCCTCCATCTTTGCGTCAGATAGTCCCGTCACATATGGCTGGCAGAGAAATCAGGTTAACCATCCTCCCTCTGTTTCTGCTCGGAACCCACCCTCTATCTTTCTCCTTATCATTATTGTGTGCGTGTGTGTGTGTGTGTGCATGTGTGAGTATGTGGGACATTGGGATACCCAGTGTTTGCCCCTCCCTCCCCCGCTGTGTGTGTGTGTGTGTGTGTGTGTGTGTGTGTGTGTGTGTGTGTGTTGGCGAGGGAGTGTATGAGAGCCTCGTCAGGCTCAGCAGCAGACAGCAGATATTACCTCCATAATTCACCCCGTCTCTGAGGTGAGGTACAGTACGGCACCCCGCCCTCTCATTGGACGGGCCCGGTACGCGGCGCACACAAATCAGCCTTTCATTTCCTGTTTAGAGCGTGAGGGCTGTAATTGCATTTTCAACACCTCAACCGATCCCCTCCAACACACACACACACACACACACACACACACACACACACACAGAGTTAACAAGCGCGCCGTATCCCATCCTGCAGCGTGATTGTGAGGCTGTGGGCGCTGCTTACAAAGCAGAGCGGCCCTGTTTTAGACTTTGACTATGGATGAACAGATCGCTTCAGGTGCGTCTGAACAATTGGGGGGGGGGGGGTTGTCTGTGTGCTCATGTGTTCATCGACTGTGACTTCATGCCTAGCTTCCATGTCGAGCGCCTGCGTTCTGTTCGTGCGCATGCGTTAGCGCCTTGTGTGCGTGTTTTGACGCGAGCTTGATTCCGGCTCTCTTGCCCCATCCGTCATGTGAAACGAATAACTGACAAAGCGTCTTCTCTCCCCGTTTCTTCCCCCCCCCTGGGCGTTGATACATAATCAAGTGCAAAATGGCGGCCCTGTTGAAGCTCAATAAATCCACACTGTCACCGGAAGCGGTGTCTGGTCTTGGATTAGTTGGGAGACTCGAGTCGATGAAATACTCCTGGCCAAAACAACGTTGCGTTTTGAATACGAAAGCACTTCTTTCCCCGGAACCATTTTGTACTCTGATGAGGTTGTAAACTTAAATTACCTGTCTCTCCCTCGTTGGCCCGCGGTCTCTCTCTCTCTCTCTCCCTCTCTTTCCAGTCCTACACCACCTTGTCCCCGGTGAATTTATTCTCCCTTCCCGAACCCCAAACGTTTACTCTGTGCCTGCTTTAAAACGACCATGTCAATCTGAGAGGTCAGTCTGTCCCGCAACCCGGTCACGACAGCGAGGTCGAAGTTGAAGAGAGTAGTAGCGCTCTTAAAAGCCTGTAGTCAGACAGAGGTTGGGTAGTTCTTGTAGTTCTCATGCCATTCAGGTCGGGGCTCAGTCCTGTGTAGAAAAGCAGTGATATGGTCAGCGAGCGCTATGCATGTTTCTCGAAGAAGCTGTGTGTGCGCGTGCGTGCGTGCGTGCGTGCGCTAAACCAGTGGTGAAGCCCTTGTGAGGATCTCATTAGGAGGGACAGGCTGGCACCCAAACACTGGAGCAGCAGATGGACACACACAACCCCCGTGGAGAGACCCCAAAAAGCCCACACTGCGCCAGGGACCGCCAGAGGCACCACACACACATACACATACACATACACACATATACACACATATACACATACTCACACACCCCTGTAGCGTGAAACTCCGCAGTCGACATCGCAAGGGAAACCGACACACACACACACACACACACACACACACACACACCCCTCTAGGGAGGACTGAAGCTACGCACCGCAGTAGACATCCCATAGGCGGAACACACGCACGTACCTCAACCGACTCCCCAACACACACACACACACACACACACACCCTCTGGGGTGGCCTGAAGGCCTGGAGCTACACAACACAGTGGGGAACACAAACTCTCTCTCACACACAGAATCCCACAAACACCCACAGCTGAGATGAAACATTCAGCCAAAAAGACTCCTCCCCCACTCCCCGGCGTTGGACATATTTAAAGTGCGCTGGCTCCAGCCACATTAAAGGACCATACATTATATTGATGTTCACACACTATTAATATCAATACCCCCTGGGTTGGAGGGGAGGCCCCGGCTCCATTAAAACCCAGCCACTCTCACACCCCTGGGCCGACCTATATTAACCCCTCCCCCTCACTCTGGAACCTGAAAACTGACACACATTCAGTCTGTTAGAGGAACAACGTGCCCGTCATGTCCACAGAGAACGCTGGAGCCCTTCCTAGCCGAGTTCGTACATGTGGTTTACAGCTCGTGCTAAATTAGCCTCTTCCCCCATTTAGCACGGCTCACCAGCGCTCGCTAACGGGTTTCTGGCTAACGTGAGCGTTCTTCTGGAGCGCCCGGTCTAACTTTGCAGCATGTGCCCAACACTCACCTACCCCTTACTGGCCCTAAAGCCTGTGTACCCCTGTTACAACCCCCGAATGCCCTCTGAACACTCCTCCATTGCCTCAGCCAAACCAGTTAGCTAGTCCCACTAGCTAGGAAGATGAGATTTCTGGTTTGATATACTGCATGTTGTTCTGGAGCATACTTGGCTGTTATTCAGCTCTGCTATATTTTCCCCTCCCCTTGGGGATAGAGACGTTTATGCTGTCTCATCCAATATCGACGAAGGCGTCAGGCCATATCACATCCAATAATAATCTAGAGTCATAATCTGCTCCTGGCACATGCCTCCGTTCCTATCTCCGGCCAAACGTGTGCAGACAGGAAGCTAGCCTTGGTGGGTCAAAGGTGAGTCTGGCCTGGTCCTATTTGGGGCTGGTCATTAACGGTTGTGCTAAAAGCACTGACGAGGCCTGATGATTCGACTCATATCTGCCCATTCAATTAAAGGGGGTGGAGTGGGGGGGTTGGTGGTGGTTGGCACACCACTGAGGCAGGAAGATGGAGACTTGGCAGTTGTGTGTGTGTGTGTGTGTGTGTGTGTGTGTGTGTGTGTGTGTGTGTAGATAGTGATTAGTGTGTGTGTGTGTGTGTATGTGTGATTGATAGGATACCTGTGACTGGTGTGTAATGAGTCTGTCTTCTTATCAAGTCTATTTTCGCCGTCTCATTCTGCACCTTTGTCTCTTATCTCCGTGGAAGCTTGGTGTTTTTCTACCTTCCCTCTCTCTCTCCCGACATCCCTCTCTATCTCCATCCCTCCCTCCCCCCCTCTCTCCCTCTCTATTCCCTTACCCCTGCCTTTCTCTCCGTCTGCTTGCTGAGCTTTTAATTGAGAGCACGATGGATAGATTTCCCAAGGCTAAAAGCTTTGCTCCTGTGACATCAAATTGATTCAGAGAGTATAATCTGATAATATATATATATTTTTTTTTTATTCAGATTCATCTTAGCATACGTTTTTTTTCTTTGCTTACTTTTCCGACCACGTGTATTCCATTTCCTCTCCGAGGGTCTGAGACAAACTGTGGAGTCTGGTCCCCCGACCCAAACATCAGAAGACGAGCGTGACCCGCCGCTTTGATCCTCTGAATGGAGCCTGCTGGGCAGAAGAGGGCCACTGTTGTTGATAAACTTTGAAGTAGAGAGAGAGAGAGAGAGAGAGAGAGAGAGAGAGAGAGAGAGAGAGAGAGAGAGAGAGAGAGAGAGAGAGAGAGAGAGAGAGAGAAATATCTAAAGCTAAATAGAGTGAGAGAGGAGGATGGAGAGCTGGCTGGCAGGCCAGGCAGACGTCAGTCAGTCGGCCAGGCGGACGCCAGCCAGCCAGCCAGCCAGCCAGCCAGTCAGTCAGTCGTGGCTGTGCAGCGCCTCACATGCAGTCAGACTCGTTCCAGAGGAATGTGGGTGGTCTGATGTCATCACCCATCTATGCAGTCAGTTTCTGCCAGCCGGCCCAGCTTTGGTTTCAGTTTGTGGATCTGACTGTGTGTGTGTGTGTGTGTGTGTGTGTGTGTGGGGGGAGAGAGAGGGAGAGAGGGAGAGAGAGCGAGAGAGCGAGAGAGCGATCTTTGATCTGATGTTAGCCAGAAAGGCACTGTAAGAGGACTTTACCTCCTGATCACTGGTGGACTGATGAGCACACATGTACTCTGAAAAATATCACACACACACACACACACACAGCTCTGGGGTTTACCTAACATGTACAAGAATCCTCATCATGCTAATGGACACTGCTGGTAGTTTGGCTTTGTGTGTGTTCAAGCGTGAGGTTTTAGCGCATGTTTGGAGGCAGGCACAGTATCCGAGGAATCTCTTTATAATACTTTGACTCTTTGAAGCAGGTGTGTGTTGGATGCTGCCTGTGGCCCTGCCCATTGAGGTGTCAGGTGTGTGTGTGTGTGTGTGTGTGTGTGTGTGTGTGTGTGTGTGAGAGAGTGTGTTATGGTCTCGGCGACAGTCAGCAGCCGATACAGGTCCTGTCAGGCTAGATTTACAAAGCAGAGGGAACAGGGGACTCTGTAGATAGCCGTCTCCAGTGTCACCACTCCAACAGGCGGAGACACGGACAGACAGCAGCAAATAACCCCTCACCCCGAAGGTAAGAAGGGTCTTTTGGCTTATCGCCCACGGCTCTCAGCTTAACGACAACACAAAGAGAGGACCTCTGAGGATCGGTCGTTCTCCCTTTGAAGTGGTGGTCTGAGCGGGTCACTCAGGTAGGCTCTTGAGTCGCTGTGGAGCTGCTCTGGTACTTAAAGAGGGGAGCGGAGTTTACCGCTGTTGTCTCAATGCCCTAAGGACCATCAG
Organism: Galaxias olidus; assembly: GCA_026901105.3. Lineage (NCBI taxonomy): Eukaryota > Metazoa > Chordata > Actinopteri > Galaxiiformes > Galaxiidae > Galaxias > Galaxias olidus. The sequence goes on from JAPMUY010009624.1 coordinate 25,647, forward strand.
GTTAATGTCTGGAAGAATGGTTACGCTTATAGCACACTGTCGTTTGGCTCTGGTATTTTTATTTTCCTGTAGGTTTGTGAGACCCTTGCAGAGGTTGATCTGCTGCAGTTTCGTCATTACTGTTATTGTTGCGGGGGCGGTATTGGGTGATGATGATGATGATGATGATGATGATGATGATGATGATGATAGCTTTACGATACGTTGAAAGCAGTAGGGTTTTGAAGCTGTAAAGTTGACATCCTCTTTAAAGAAGCCTCCTTCCTGGCTCAGTGTAGTCTGTGTGGTTCTGTGGGGACTGTGTGGCTCTGTTGGGTCTCGTGGGTCTGTGTGGTTCTGGTGGGTCTGTGTGGCTCTGGTGGGATTGTGGAGTCTGTGTGGCTCTGGTGGGTTTGTGGAGTCTGTGTGGTTCTGTTGGGTCTGTGGAGACAGTGTGGTGACAGTGTGGTTCTGGTGGGTCTGTGTGATTATGTTGGGTCTGTGTGGTTCTGGTGGATCTGTCTGATCCTGGCTCGGTGTAGTCTGTGTGGTTCTGGTGGGTCTGTGTGGTTCTGTGGAGACAGTGTGGTTCTGGTGGGTCTGTGTGGTTCTGGTGGGTTTGTGGAGACTATGTGATTCTGGTGGTTCTGCTGGGTCTGTAGTGACTGTGTGGTTCTGTTGGGTCTCTTCCTGCCCGCTGTCTGACCATCACCTCCTGTCCTCCGCTCCGTCTCCTCATTGCTCTCCATATCTGTCTTCGTCTGGTACCCCCCTCGTCCTCCTCCTCCTGCAGGGCCCGATTGCTTCCCAACCGCTGCCTGCTGTTTTCAGTGACCCCCAGAAACCAAGGCTCAGCCCAAATGTCAGCCCACAGACAGAGAGAAAGAGAGAGAGCCTCTCCAAGTGAAGGAGAGACTCATACCGAAAGAGACAGAAAGAAATAAGCATTTATTCAGTCGTATCCCACTTTTTTTTTCAAAAACTTTTCCTCATTAATAAATTCTGTATGTTTGTTTGTGTGTGTGTGCTGTATGCATTTATATCTAGTGTGTGTGTGTGTGTGTGTGTGTGTGTGTGTGTGTGTGTGTGTGAACTGAACCTCTGTTCGATGCCCTGGAACGCCTCTATCTATCATTCCATCTATTGCTGCGTGGCTCGGGGCTGTGATTCAGAGAGTGGGGTTCTGGTCCACGGGGCAGAGCTCTGTGCTCAGTGCTGGAGGGTGAGGGAGAGGTCACTGCAACCACCCCCTAATAGCTCCAGCCAGTGGGTGCCACTGCGAATGAAGCACATGTGATTGATCCCACTGCAGCACGCCACACACACACACACATCTGCGCACAAACACACACACACACACACATAACAATGGCTTTACGGAGACGTTGGCCGTTAGAAGGCTGAGGGTGTCGGCATGTGTGTTTTACTGTCTAAAGGAAGGGTTGCAATTACTAGGCTAGGGACATTTATGGCCCACAGTTTTGAATGCCTCATTGAGCGTGTGTGTGTGTGTGTGTGTGTGTGTGTGTGTGTGTGTGTGTGTGTGTGTGTGTGTGTGTGTGTGTGTGTGTGTGTGTGTGTGTGTGTGTGTGTGTGTGTGTGTGTGTGTGTGTGTGTGTGAGAGAGAGAGAGAGAGTTTGAGCGCAAGCCAATGCTGCAATGTGGAAAGGGAAAGCGAGCTAGAGAGAGAGAAATCGACATGAAAGAGAGACAGAGTTGTAACCCAGTCAATGAGAGAGAAAGAAGCGTGCGCGAGCGTTAAAACATGGCCGACGACGGGACGACCGCCTCCCTCGTCCCGAGGCCACGGGCCCCACCCCGCCCCGGCAGGCCCCCCTCTTCCACGGCGACGGTTGCTATGAGACGGCGGTGCACCAGGGGAGCAGGATGGATGTTTTAACAACCTCGAAGATGTCTCCGCGTTAAACGAATGGCGTGTTGAAGACGAAGGGCCGCGCCAAGCCGCCTCTACGACCAAGCACCACCAACACCCGGGAGACTTGTAGAGGGAGGTGTCATACACAAATCAATAGCCGCCTTCTCTCTACTGCTATCTCTCTCTCTCTCTCTCTCTCTCTCTCTCTCTCTCTCTCACTCTCTCTCTACCTATCTCACCCTCTCTCTCTCTCTCTCTCTCTCTATCTCACTCTCTCTCTCTCTCTCTCTCTCTCTCTCTCTCTCTACCACTCTCTCTCTCTCCCTCCCTCCCCCTCTACCTCTCTCTCTCTCTCCTGATGATATGTATGCGAAATATATATATACAGTATGTATGTATGTATATATATATATATATATATATATATATATATATATATATATATATATATATATATTACAGTAGGAGTAGTTAGGATTCTGAGTCAAGCCCATCATGCAACCTTTCATCTTTTCCACCTAATTAGAGGAGTATTAAAGGAGAGTACAAAGGTCATATTGATCAAAGAGTCAGGGTCAAGTAGGGCCGGCCGGTCTCCATGCCTAGTGACTAATTACTGGTCACAGCACATTTTCACCCTGACCCATGTGAAAGTACTGCCAAATGTTTCAGAGTACTACCTCAAATATTATGTCATTTATTTTTGTACAACGCTACGTAAAATATCGACCTCTTAGCTGGTGTGGTTGCCATGTGCTATGCTCCCTTTACAGGTTAGGCTGTGACGCCCTTCAGTGCTCTGTTCACAAGAGGGGTTGCCATGTCCTGCAGGGTTGTCCTACGTTTAGTTGCCATGTCCCTCAAGGCCTACCCAACAGTTTGGGTTGTCATGTGCTGCGATGCACTCCCCTTCTTGTGTGATTAAAAATAATTGTTTATTAGCAGGAAGGAAAGCGGTTTCCGCCACTTGGGACTCTGAGCATAATGGTTTGTTTTTTGTGGTCTTATCTGGTCCGACAGACAGACCGTTGGGCCTTCGTGAATCCTTTACTTAAGTGACAGAAGGCAGGGCCATGGACGAGGCGTTTTGTAGTTGATGTTTCGGGTCTGAAGCCTACGATTAATCCGAAATTCGATAGTCAGCAGAACTTCGTGTAACTATGACCCTTTTCTCTGTAGTCCCAGGCCATTCTTCAGTTTCTCAATATCCACTTGACTGGATTAGAAAAGGCTTTGGTCTGCGGGGACGAGGCAAACCCTGTTTACAGACCCCAGTAATAAGGCTACATTCAGGAGGTTGAAAAAGTAATATTTCACTATTAGATTTAGTGCCTCAGCCCGGGTCAGAGAGCAGTGGGAAAATCTCACCGTGTTGCCGGGGGTCCCCCCAGGGCGTGTGCATTGATTGGTCCGCCGGCTTGGTCGTCTTGACCAATTAAGGTTGCGGTTTCTACAGTGACAAATCAAATGCATCTTAAAGCTTGTATTTGACAAAAGTCGTCTTCTGTGCATACTAAAGCATTGGCTATGTTGAATACGTATAGCGGCTGGGGTTATTTGTTACAGTAATGTCTGTCAGTATGCAGTGATGAGCTCTGCTCACACCACTTGTCCTGCCGTGAGCAGAGACACCATATATGGGCCTAAGCACCTCACGACGAATCTAGGGTTAGGTACCGGTTTGGAACGGTTTGATAGCAGTTTCAAGGCAACTATACCGAAAGTATTTGGTGGAAAGCGCCATGACCGTTCCGATATGTCACCACCCGACCCGGCCTGACCCAGCCCGTTACCTCTGCTCGGGGGAAATGAGCCATTAGGGCATTTTACAAATACTTTATCAATGTTAGACTAACAAGCGCAGGCCCAGAGTGAGAAATCAATGCTTCCATAACAGCATTTGCTGAAAGGCGAATTACCAGCACTCTCTTTGTGTCCACCCCTCTCTGTCTGTGTTTATTAGTACTTTTACTCGTAGCAGGAGAGCATGGCCTCGATCGATTTTACTATTTTTTAGCACACAAATCTCTCTGTGAGTCCCGGCTGTAACCGGGGCGGAGAAAGAAATCTTTGGTACACATGTTTACTTCACTGCGCCTCTGAACTCCGATGAGGTTAATGTGTTGGGTCACTTAGTTGTCCCACCGCTGAAGGGTGCCATCACTCCTGTACTTACGACCTGCAAGGATGTTCGTGTCTCAGAGGAGGAGGAGGACTGACTTTGTATTAGAAGCAAAAAGAGGAGCGGGCATGCAGCCATCTTTCCAGGCGACACCTGAAAAATGACTCCCCTCCACTGCCATATCTCAGCCCAGAAGAGTAAATAATAGCTTCCTGATGTCAAGCTGCCAAATGAAAAAGGCTTTACCAAAATGTTTTTGCCCCGTGGTGAGGCTACAGACTACAAGTGGCAGAAGTTTTGAAAACACCAGAAAAAATGATTTCATAAAATGGCATTAGTGGCTTGAAGAAATTGAGCAAGGATAGCGAGAGGTGCTAAAAAAAAAAGAAAAGAAAAAAAAGTTTGTGAGAATGAAGTCGTTTGAGAGGATGAGCCAAGAGAAACAAAGAATATTTGCAGTAAGCCTCTGTTCCACAGCGGTAATGTTTCTGCATGGTTCCCTTCTGCACCAGACAATCTGTATAAACAGGAATACGACGGCGCGGTGCGCAGACACACAGAGTTTTTTTTTGCCTTGGAGCCCCCTAAGGCTGACTTTGAAGCTAATTCAATAGCCTGTTCCCTTGCCCATAATGAGATTGGAACACAAGACATTTGGTACCTTGAATAGGGCGTCCAATCAGAGGGAGGTTATCATGAGTAGGAAGTCCACCGGGCCTGGCGGTAATGGAGAGCGCTATCGCCCGCCTCGCCGTTATTGTTTCGCTAATTGCAAAGGACGCCGTCGTAGCCTATGCCTCCGAACGCCGCGCGATAATGGGCTCCGGTAGCGACCCGCCAGCGAGTTGAGCATAGTCATTAAATAACTTTCCGGCAAGTGAAGCACTTTACTCCGGCAAATGTTTTGATTAATTGACGCGGTTCATCCTCCGTGTACACGACTCTGTGATCGAACAATCATGCTAAGCTGCAGGAGAGGAGTGAGCTGGTGAATGTAGTTTGTAGAGGCTAGCCCGCCGTGATTTCCTTTTGTAACCCAAGACGTTCTCCACTGTTTGTTTTACCCTGACTGGATTGGAGTGGGTTTCACTGGGGGTTGGCACGGATGGAAGGATACTCTGGCCCTGTGGGGCCTCTTCTAGAAGAGTTGTGTGCGATCTGTAATGGGTTTACATCGTGCGTGGCCTGCACCAGAATGAGGAGTTAAGAACGTATGTGGTTGGCTTTTTCGAATTGGTCATTGGCACGTGGGTTAAATCGGGGATTTGCGTTTCCATGGTCCAGAGTTGAGAAGTCTCTTGAAACAAACGTTTCTCTGCCCCTCCCTCCCTTCCTCTCCCTTTCTTTCTTCATCTCTCACTGTGGCGTGTGAACCTGTAGGGCGTTTATATGTGAGCTCATGAGGGAGCAGTGCTAATCGTGGTTCAGATCAGTTTGGTGTTTGTGCAGGTTCAGATATCATGAGAATGCTCTCCTCTCCGTCTTTCGTCACTCCACTCCGCCTCGCCTAGGACCACCCGGCCTCTCTTTCTCCGTGTTCTGCCTCTCTTTATATTCTCTCTCACTCTCTCCATTTCTCTCTCTCTCTCTCCCTCTCTCTCTCTCTCTGTCTCTCTCTATCTCTCTATTTTGCTCTCCACATTCTTGTAAAAACATCATCCACCATGTCCTTGTCAATACACTCAGAATGAACAGAATGTTTTGGTCTCCTTGTCTGGCTCCTCTCCTCGGCCCCCCCCCCCCCTCTCTCTCTCATTCTGTTTATCTATCTGCCCACCATCCAGCGCCACACTCAGGCATAGTCACTCCACTCCACACATTAGCCATTGATTTTGGTCCTCCATTTATGTTTTTTTTTTTTTTAAGTGACCTTTTTGAGACAGCTGGGCGCGACAGCCAGGCACTGGGCTCTATTAAAACCTGATTGGGGATTGTTCCATTGCTCTCTTCTGACGGGTGCATTCTTTAAATATCGAAATGCAAAAAAAAAATGTGTTGGAGGGAAACTAGATAGTAACAATGGATGGCTGTGAAAAGGCGGAGGTGGAGGGTTGGAAGTTTTAAAAGGTTTTTGGTTATTTTCTTTTGGGGTGGGGGGGGGGGGGGGGGGGGGGTTGGGCGTGTAGAATTCTTCACGTTGGCATCCGTGGCCATTCGTTCGTGTTTTTGACAAATGCACACATACTAACTAGGACCACATGCGGAGAGCTCGGCTTGTTGATTGTATTCATTTCCTGGTCCTGCATCTTTGATGTGAAACAGCGGAGCTGTGCGTGTGTACTATGCCGCACGGAACCTTGAAATGTAAAACAGTGCACCTTTTGAGTTCTCGTAGCGTGACTGAAGATTCCATGTCGAAAGCATGTATTATTGATACATTTCCAGGAGTTTTCTTCTCAGCTCACCCATAAGTGGTGCCCGTCTGTGTCTGTGAGTGCATGTGCCACCCTGGAAAGTTTGACTTGATATCATAACAGCCTGATTGTTTTTGGTTCGTCGTTTTGTTTCATTTCTGTCAAATGAAATGACAGCACCATGCTGCATAGAGCTCATCTTGTTTTGGACATGCAGCACAGGTCGCCCCATGCCCCCCGTGGTCGGGCGGCTTTGTAGCATCCAGCCTTTTCCCCTGCACCTCGTCCGTTTGGCACTGTGAGAGACCCAGCGCAGTACAGTTAACACAGATTACTCCACACACGCACACACACACACACACACACACACACACACACCGTCAACAAAAGCTCTTTTCAGTTTCCACGGCGTGCTCAGCATCTGGACTGAATGAAAGGAAAAGACTGGAGACACATGCTGATACTTTATTATTGAAAGCCCACAAAGTCGGAGATGTTAAAATGACCTCATGTCGGCTTGGGTTACACGGGCTAGTTCTGACCGATGAGTCAAACTCGACTAATTCTTGTGCGTACTGTCGGCATGCAGTGACATAATTACGTGGCCTTGTTCATTGCACTAGGGGACTTACTGGGTTCTGTGACTTCTGTAAGTCAACAACACTGGCTCTGTTATGCCAATATTTCAATTGGCTGATGCTGTAGTTTTGTGTTGTTATAAAGGTGTGGCTCGTGTAAAGGTGTTGCGACCAGGGTTGGGCATTTTACTAGTAGGCTTACAATAGCTGGTTTGCAAGGTCACGCCAGAATACTGACACTGTTTGACTCTATTAACAGGTGTAGTTTCTGTAGTTCCATTCCCCCTTTGAGGCGTGGGTGTGACATTGCATGCTGGGTGTTGTAGTGCTGTTGTAATGAAATGCGCACTAGCCGCAGTCTTCTCTGCAGGAGAGCTCCGCTAAAGAGCGGCCACCCGCCCGCTTCATTTGTCACCGTGACAACAGCTGACTCCGCAGGCTGGCGTTGGCAGGGCGGGTGATACTGCCACAGACCTTGATGAACACTGCACAGTAATAGTTCTAACACGCACACAGACATACACACACACACACACACACACACCGCAATGCAAAACAAAACAAACACGCTTCCACCTATGACCTCTCCTCTTGAATTGGAGTAGTAAACCAGGGCACCTGCCTGATGTTTTCCTTAATGCTCCACGATAAATCTCACACCCATGTACGCACACCCTCTGCACATGATCCCTACACCCATCAACACACATACAGACACTCACATCCACCCTCTACACACACACACACACACACACACACACACACACACACACTGTACATATACACAACATCCACACACACACACACACACACACACACACACACACACACACCACACAGTGTGTCTCTACACCCATCAACACAATAACAAACAAGCAAGCAAACAAACACACACACACACACTCATCTCTGTGGTGAGGGTAGCATCCACGGGCCAGACCGGGCCATGCCAGGCCACCCAGGCAGGCTAAGTGGAAAAAGCCCTTACAGGCTACGCACAGGCCCGTTAGACTGAGGGTTAGGTCTGAGGCAGGCGGGCCACGATTTGGCGTTCCATTTTGATTTGAAGGGATTCCACACTGGGCAGAATGCACACACACACACACACACACACACACACACACACACACACACACACACACACACACACACACACACACACACACCTTACCAACACACTTTGCTTATGTCTGTATTTGCTCTGTCTGTCAGTGGATTAACACAGGATGGGACGTCACTTGCCACTGCTAATAGAGTGGGGACTGGTCCAACCTCCCCCTTAAGCCTGAGGGCCAGTAGACTCCCCTCCCCCTCACTGCTGAGTCAGTCATTCCCACCCTGTCCACACCTCCACTGCCAGTGCCAACAGAGACCCACCCTGACGGACTGGGCTGTGGAAGGAAACCAAAGTTATTTGGTTCTCGGAGTTCTGCAAGCAGCCATCACTCATGGGATCTGGGGGGGTAGCTGCTGGGAGTGGGGTTGTGGGTAGTGTAGTAGTTGTTGTAGTTTTGCAGAACGCTGTCAATGGTGTTTCTTGTCTGTTTATTTATTTTCTTTATCTTACACGCACACGCGCGCACACACACACACACACACACACACACACACAGTTCCCAGCGGAGGAGGACCCTAACCACACAGTATATCCACTCCCTTGTCGTATTTGTTTGTTGTTCATTAACGTCATTGTTCCCCACGGCCCGACCCGGATTAGGTACACAAGATGGTGATGTCATCCACCTGATGTTGACTTAACTCTGTTATTTGTTGACTCTGCGACTGAGGCTGATAGGAGGACTGCTACAGTGGGAATTCAACAGCTTTTCATTTGCGTTAGGGGTGGGTCCAAGGGTGGCAGTGTGTGTGTGTGTGTGTGTGTGTGTGTGTGTGTGTGGGTGTGTGTGTGGGTGTGTGTGTGGGTGGGTGGGTGTGCGTGCTTGAGCGCCTCTGGGAGTAATCCATTTATTAGCCAGCCCCCACTCGCGAGGGGATTTTGTCCTCAGGACGCCGTGAACTCTGGTGCTCCGCGTTCACACCCTGCCCTCCTGACAATACACACCCACCATTTGTATAGCTCCTACTGGAGGGGCTTGGAGCAGATGGTACCCTGACAGTCGGCCTGTCCCCAGTCTGATCAACACGTCAACCTCGGGGGGGGGGGGGGGGGGGTCGGGTTTCTCTAGGGGTCACAGTGGGGGTGGGAGAGGTCAGATCAGGCCCTGGTGCTAAGCACAGACTAAACCTTATAGGTTTCCAGGGTTTCTCACACACACACACACACACACACACACACACACACACACACACACACACAAAGAGAGAACCATTATCTGGCTCCGGTTCTGGGAGGGCTTATAAAGTATACTTATTATGCAGTCAAAAGAGCTTGCTTTGTTCTCCATAGCTGTTTTGTCTTTTATTGATTTGTTTTTAACTTCCAAG
>JAPMUY010009624.1:40000-55000 GCA_026901105.3 Galaxias olidus
TTTTTTCCTGCCTCTCCTCCTCCCTCACCGCTCCCCGTCTCTTTCTCTTCTCTATCTTTTTTCTGCCTCTCCTCCTCCCTCACCGCTCCCCGTCTCTCTCTCTCCTCTGTCCTTTTTCCTGCCTTTCCTCTTTCCTCACCGCTCCCCGTCTCTCTCTCTCCTCTGTCCTTTTTCCTGCCTTTCCTCCTCCCTCACCGCTCCCCGTCTCTCTCTCTCCTCTGGGTTCGAACGGGGAGCGTCGACAGCCGTCCGGCTCCTCGGCCGATTTATGTGACAGGTTCGGTCTCCTGTCTCCGTGGCGACGCGGCAGTCCCCGGCGGCGTCTCGAGGCGCCCTCCGAACGGGCCGCGCCGTCTTCCATCAACCGGAGCACACACACACACACACACAAGCATGTCACACACACACGTGCACGCTTATGTACAGCGCATCCACACATCTACACGGCTACAAAAACTCATGCCCGCACCTTGGTGCTAAAGTCCGAATCTCTGTTTGGCTTGCAGGTGGAGCCTTGTGTGATGTTAGCTTTGGCGGGGGCTCTTAGGCCTAGTTCAGGGGACTTAGCTAATAGCAACATGCCTTTACTCTTAGGTCTAGTGCATGGGACTTAGCTAATAGCAACATGCCTTTACCGTGAGACCTAGCTCACATTAACTTGCCTCCACCATTAGGCCTAGTGAAGGAGACCACAGCAGCATGCTTCTCTGTCTGCGTTGCAGTCCAACAACAACAAATACATCTCCAGCGTAAAGAAGACGGCAGTTTTTTCCGACTTCTCAGGTGTCCTCGGCGCAGAGCGTCTAGGAACGTTTTCACCGAGATGTTGTGACGGTCCTGGAGAGCCTTGGGGGATTTGTAATCGGAGCGTTAGGATTTCGGGTTCCGCTGAGTCGGCATGCCTTTCCCTCACGGCCGGCGTGGAAGCGGGACTAGAGGCGGGCCGTCGCCATGACGAACCGTCCCGGGCTGTCTGAGTGCGCTCCGCTCAGGCACAGCCCCTTGTTTACTGTCAACACTTGCAGTGCTGAGGAAAGGCCTTCTCCATGGAGATAGAACACACTGTCCTGTGTGACATCTTCCCTGGGTATTGTTCTCAGCCAGTCATAGTGGAAACCACGGAGTTCAAAGGCCAGTCTTTAGTGTTTTTTTTTATAAAAGCCACAAACTTAAAACTACTATTGTATTTTTGTGGAAACTTTTTAGGTGCGGGCAAACAAACACTGTGGCTTTCAAGGTGGCACAAATGTTGTGTTAATTATTCAATATAAATAACTTTTGACAAATGTATGAACTGTTTAAGTTGTCACATAAGGTGAGGCATGCTTGTAGGACAAACACATCAGCCTCTCCTTTCGTTCCGCGCCTAGCCGGAAGTCCTTGTGTCGGCGCGAGCTGTGAGAGGGAGGCCCCAGGGCGCCCCGCTGTCAGATCAGACCTTTGGAATGATATCTGAAAGGTGAACCAGGTTGTTCGTCTGACGGCGTTCCAGCACGCTGGAACTGTGGAACGACCGAGGAGGGGGGTGGAATGAGGAAAAAGATGGGGGACGACACACACACACACACACACACACACACACACACACACACACACACACACACAGAGAGAGAACACACATAGCTAGCTCTAAGCTGAAACCCAGCCGGGTGGTAAAAGACGACATTGTCCTTTTACGATGGAAAAGCAGCCCTCTGTTTCAACAGACCCCAGCCTCGTAAACAGCTGGCCTTGTCGCCACGCGGCGACTGACGGGCTAGCCCGTCTCCCTCTCCCAGCGCTTCTCTTTGCTCCTCTCTGATCACCCCGCAAAGTCCCCAGCAGACGTCCCTCCAGACTCCGCCGCTGTCTCGTTTAGACTAATGGATCGACTTGCAGGGGAAGACAGCGTGGTGGAGCGCGGGCCTCAGAGTAGTCGTGGGTCGGTTGAACACTTTCCTCCTCTTTTATTTCTGCGGCTTGCTGAACCTCGAGCTTCCAGCAGCTGTGCCCGCTGGGGAGCTTAAACGCTTCTGACGGGGAGTTTGAACGGATGGAATAGTTTACTGTAGTGGCACGACAGTAACGACAGGTTCAGACTTCCTCCTCTCCTCTCCTCTCCTCTCCTCTCCTCTCCTCTCCTCTCTCAATAGAGTGAGTGGGGACAGCAGTGTGTTGGTGTTGGCAGGACATTGATTGGAGAATTGTCTTTCCTTGACTGCAGAGGCCACGAGAGAGAGAGCGAGAGCGAGAGCGATGCATGCTCCTGTCTGCTTGGAAGGGTCCCATCCCGTGGCACGTACCCAGAAAGCAGAGCCTTGCCGCCTCTCTCCCTCTCATCTCTTGTTTGTCAGGGGCAAATATCTGGCCATGCCTCTATGTAGAATGAGCCTTGGACAGACTTGATTTGTGTCTGTGTGTTCCTTCATCACCCTCTGCTCGGACTTGCGCTCCCTGTTGAATTGTTTTTTTTCTGTGGCTGTTTAATACAGGACTTCTCAGTCCATCCACGAGAGTCGGCCAGTTCATCTGAATCGATCCTGATATCTCAGTTCATTCAAATGAGTCAGCCAGTTCATCTGCATTGATCCTGATGTCTCAGTTCATTCAAATGAGTCAGCCAGTTCATCTGAATCGATCCTGATATCTCAGTTCATTCAAATGAGTCAGCCAGTTCATCTGCATTGATCCTGATATCTCAGTTCATTCAAATGAGTCAGCCAGTTCATCTGCATTGATCCTGACATCTCAGTTCATTCAAATGAGTCAGCCAGTTCATCTGCATTGATCCTGATCTGCTCCTGCTGGTCATAGACCAGTACTACACATCTCAGACAGTGCTGTGTCGTGAGTTTTTGTGTTCGGACGTTTGTGTCTGTTTTGTGGGCTGGGGTTTAGTCTGTCATCCTGTCTAGTATGGCGATTGTTTGCTGTGGATCACGGCGTGCCGTGCCATGCTGAGCCGCGCTAGGCCTGGAGACCGTTGACTGGCTATTGAACCTGGAAGGGGGGTACTCTGTCTGATGTGTAGCCTAAGCTCCCAGCGGATCCCACAGCCAGCAGCCCGCCGGTACACAGATCCAGACCTCACAGCTGTGGTTGAGCTCTCCGTGGTTGTGTTTCTGTCAAGTGTGTGTGTGTGTGTGTGTGTGTGTGTGTGGGTGTGTGGGTGTGGGTGGAAAACAGAGTCTCTGAGTTGGACAGCACTCAGGCTGCTTTCTGACAGAGCGAACAAGACGGTCCTGACGGTGCATGAGCACAAACACAAACACACACACACACACACACACACACACACACACACACTCTCAAGACCAACTCTTTTTTTATATGATGTGCCTAATAGCATGTTGACACACTGTGCTTGTGTGTGTGCGTGGAGGAGATGAGTAAAAATTTAAATATTATATTATCGAGGGAACAAAGGTTATCAATATAAAGCACAACAAAGTATTGCTTGACAAGTGGGGTGTGCCAATGGAAACACGTCCAAATTGACCATACAAAATGCTCCAATGCCTTTCAGGAAACTTTCAGTATACCAGCTTAGACCGACACCATTAAATAACCAAGCTCAAGGGGTGTTCACTGGGAAAGATTAGCAGCCCTGTACAGTTGTTAATGACTCTGGATTTTTGGGCATTTGGTTGAAAAAGCTTTCGTCACGTTATAGTGGCCCGTCCCACATGCACTCCAATACAACAGTGATCCCAGGGGTCTGTGAAGGGAGACGCGGAGCCATTGAAAAGGAACTGGTCAAAAAACATTGTACACCACGGATTTCTCTCCACAGCTTGTTGGGCCTTCAGGGAAAGTTAACGGACAGAGACGGCTAACTATACGTTCGACTGGGAAATGGTAATTTCAGTGCTGGGAACGTGCGTCTATATGAGAGCCACACAAGCGTACACCCAACTGATGAACTTTGGACAATTATAATTCATAAATTCTGTGTGTTTCTGTCTCTGACGTCGTTTTCCAGCCATCTCCTCCTCGTCCTATCACAACGCTCTGACACTCGGACGGACTGTCTGTCTGTTTGTGTGTCTGTGTGTCTGTCTATCTGTGTGTGTGTGTGGGAGCCGCTAGGTCTGTTCCTTCTGTGAGAGGGCTTCTAAAATTAGATGGTGGAGCAGATGTGTGTGTGTGTGTGTGTGTGTGTGTGTGTGAGGATGGTCTCTGAAGTGGATAATTCTGTGTTTGTGTGCGTGTGCGTGCGTGTGCGTGTGTGTGTGCGTGTGCGTGCAGGCCAGTATGCCACTTATATATGCATGGATAAGTTTGTGTGTTTTGTGCATGTAAGCCTGCTCACATAGACAAATCTACATGTAAATGTGTGTGTGTGTGTGTGTGTGTGTGTGTGTGTGTGTGTGTGTGTGTGTGTGCGAGTGTATGTGCGTGTGCGTGAACTTGCTGGCTGTCTCTGACTCAGCAGCATGACAGGGACAGGAAACTGGGTCACTCGTAGGCGCTGCAAGGGTCAGGGAGTGGAGAGGGGGGTACTGGGGAGAGGGGAGGGAGGATGAGAGACTGGGGAAGGTGGGGAGGGAGAGAGGGAAAGCAGAAGAGGGCAGGAAGGCATGAGGGTGCAGTCACGGAAGAAAAGGATGGAGCAGGGGAATGAGTAAAGCCTTACATAAGCACCGCTCCGTGTGGAAAGCCTTGGAACCCTAACAGAAAAGAGAGGGATAGAGAGAGACATCTAATGACTTATTCAAGACCTTGTTTTAAGAATTGAATACACAAAATAGGAAGATGATGTTGCCAGAAAGAAGAAGAATATGTTTTGAGGCTGATTAGGTCAAAGGCAAATTGGTAAAATTTTTAAGTAAAAGTACCCGCAAATGTGAATTATATAAATTTGTTAAGGATTTTGAAGTATTCAGAAAGACTGAATATGCTTGAGCGACCTGGATGATTCTCGTTAGCATGCTACAGTTTGATTTGTACTTCACGACGGTGTTCTCCTGCTTCTTCCTCTGATCTGCTCAATCATCTAGAGTCTAGACTGTTTGATCTCAAGGCACAGTTATGGTAATCAATGAGGTTGAATAGAGGTCCGCTAATGACTGTGGACACGCACACACACACACACGCACACACACACACACACACACACACACACACACACACACGCACACACCAGCACGCAGAGCTCTATGTAGATGACATTGACTAGCATCTGCCCCCTGGTGGTAGTGTTAGTAATTTGTTGTAATCTCTAACTTTGCCTGCAGGTGACCGACCTTGGTGTGCGTGTCCACAGTGCGTTTATCGGCTATTACAAATGGCTCTCTAACAGGACGTTTCTGCCCTACCGTCTTTGCTCTCCTGCTATCTCTCTCTCTCTCTCTCTCTCTCTCTCTCTCTCTCTGTCTCCCTAAATCCCTGTCCTATTGACCGATATGGTGTGTGTGTGTGTGTGTGTGTGTGTGTGTGTGTGTGTGTGTGTGTGTGTGTGTGTGTGTGTGTGTGTGTGTGTGTGTGTGAGAGTGAGAGTGAGAGAGACAGAGACAGGTGGTTGATATGGGACGTCTCCTGTACGGTGTCAGTCCACGTTGGCTGCGTGTTGAGGTCTTCTCAGTGATTTTCTGGTTCAGGCCTGGGGAAGGGGGGCAGACATGTCTTTAAATCAGGTTCTTGGTGCTTAGACCAGGCAGGGGGAGACATTCAAAGCGTGTGTGTGTGTTTGTGTAATATTGACTGTATGTGTGTGTTGTTAACTCACCCTGCTTTCTATATGTTCACTGTCTGCGTCTCCATTTCCACCTGCGGACATGCTGTGGCCTCAGACACTGAGCAGATGTTCTATCTATCGCTCTCTCTCTCTCTCTCTCTCTCTCTCTCTCTCTCTCTCTCTCTCTCTCTCTCTCTCTCTACCTCTCCTACCCCATGTTAGAATCTGCTGATTCAGGTTTGGCCGTTGACCCTGGTAGCCCGAGGGTCCTGTTTGAGTCTCAGAACGAATCAGCTAGCCTGTCAGGGGAGACGTATTTGGTCTTTAATGGTGCCTGTCAATGAAAACGGACCCTGATTTAAGAGTTAATTGCCTCCCAACATCCTCCCACTCCACGGCTCTACTCGATAACGGTAAGGCTAGCCCCACACGCAAATGTGGGGCTGACAAATGGAACTTTGAACATCCACTCAGCCATAGTGTGTGTGTGTGTGTGTGTGTGTGTGTGTGTGTGTAGGTGTGTGTGTGTGTGTGTGTAGGTGTGTGTGTAAGTTTTTTACGGTATGGAAACTGCATGACACTTTGTTGTGAGCGACGTATTGTTGATTAATCATTAGATTAACAGTTTTTTTAGGTAATCAATATGATGATTTGAAGTTATCGTTACTTCATTATGACAGTAGGCGGACTCACTCTCGCACACGCTTAAATAACCATGGAGATAAACATGGATCCACGTGTCTAAACAGCAGATGAACAATCCATTATCTAGTACAGTCTCCACCCTGCCGGGGACTTTAGCAGGAAATTGACATGTTTTGTGCGGGAGCTCTTCTTCAGCCTCTGAAATGAATTCTGGGAAGCAGTGTGGAGGGCTGGAATCAATAAAAGCAATTGGAAGCATAGCAAAATGTACTCTGGTATGGACCTATACTTGCACACACACAAACAAACACACACACATACACACACACACACACACACACACACATAATGAGTCTTATTTGCTCATTAGGCTCAGGCTGTGCCTGTATCGGAGTTGTGTCTTCAGTGAGACTCCATAGACACCGTATTGCAAAACCAACTTCCTCATCAGCTATTTCTCACACACGTCCCCGTTTCTAAATTACGACACAGACATAACATCCTTATAAATATATTAGAAAGTCCCTTTCATTTCAAAGCAAGGAACGTAACTGAAAATACAATTGGCAAAAAAAAAAATATTTTGATCACAAACGTATTGTGTAGTCGCTGGTCCCGTGTCCCATATCGCCGGTTCCCTCTTCAGCCTTCACTGTAAATGGTTCCGTACTCTGGTCGTTCCTCATCACGGCCTCGTACGGCTGGGGCTTGCAACAACAACAACAACAAAAACATAATCAAACAGTCAACAAGATGGAACGCTTGCTGCCCCTCTCTCTTTTCCCCCCTGTTGGATCTAAGGAGGACCGGTCGTGAAGTGATTGCTCCCTGGCTTCTCCGACCGCTGTTTGTCGTGTTTTGACGTGTCACCGCGCTGATATATGTTTTGAAGATGGTAGATCTGTGGAAAGCATTTCCCTGAGAAATCATCGGGCAGCTCCGTCTCGCCATGCCTGGAAACGTCATCTCATAGGCTGAGTGCACTCTCCCACACCCATGTAGTGAACACCAGAGTGTGTATGTATTGATCGCAAGGCTCTCTCTATCTGTGTCTCTCTCTCTTTCTCAGGGGGTTACAAACGAGAGCGTGTGTGTTTGTGTGTTTGAGTGTCTCGCTGGTTTGAAGAAGAGTCGTCCATACAGTGAGGTAGATACCACAGTTGAATGTCCAATAGCGCTAGTATATGCTTTCCAATTGAGAAATGGTATTGTTACCATTGTATATTTATATATAAGTGAGGCGTCATTTGATCGATTATTTGATAGCACGTCTATCTGATACAAAAGAGACATAATTATTGACATTTTGTTTGACATAGTTTCTGTTTAAAACAATTGTCAAGCTGTATTTCTTCACGCTTCGTTGTGATGAAGGCGTGTGAGCGAGGCTTTTGTTTATGCAGTACCCCGGTCCACCAGTGGGGGGCAGCAGATGGCGCGGGGCTCATGTCCACTGCTTCCACCACCACCACCAACGGTACCCGTGCTCATCTGACGGCCGTTGCCATGGCGACAGGACGTGGGCCGTGACGCAAGCCAGGGCTGGAACGAAGCTGGAGAGGAACGCAGAGGGCAGTGTTGAGCCGAGAGACGGGGGACGTGACACACACACACACACACACACACACACACACAGACAGTCACAGAGAAGAGGGTGTGAAACCCCTGTCTTAGTATGTATGCTCTGTGCTCCAGGCTCCAGTCCTAGGCGAGCAGACTGGTGCGTCTGCTATCCAGAGCCATCAGGGAGGGAGGGTTACCGTTCCAAGGGCTCAGCCCGACCGCTGTGCCGCCTGCTGCTGGCTCCACTGATTAAGCAGTGATTAGCCCTGCTTATCTGATTAACCCTGATTGTGTATGTACTACTCACTTAAATAGAGTCATTCACTCAGTATCAGCCAGTCCCCTCAATTAGATGGAAGATTTGCCACCGGGTTATTTAAAAAAAAAATGTAAGCTTTATTTATTGCATGAGTTGGTTCTTAGAAAATCCCAGAAAAGTGTTTCGGGGATTCTGTTGAAGTCGTTTAGAGCAGAGAGGAGCCCGGGGCCGAGGGGAACCCGATCTGTTTGTGTGTTGGACGGCGCCTCAACGCCGTGTGTGCGGCCAAACGTGGTGTCTGTGTCTAACCGGCAGCCTGGCTGGACCCGAAACAGACTGGCACGCTGGCATGGCGCCGCTCAGCTCTGGGCGGGGGAGCGGGAAAACACGCCGTTGAAGTCCGCCGTGCGCCGCGCCTCACACGTCACGGTTTCAATGGGTGTCTCTTTACGAACACGCTAGGCTTCCGTATCTACGGGCCGCATTTCAGACTGATGGAGAAAAGGGCTAATAGCAGGTACAGACATGGCAAGAGGACATTCAGAGGCCATTCAGAGGCAATTCAGTAGCGTGACAGATAGTTGTAGATGAGGAGGAGATGCTGTGAAATTCCAAATGTGCCGACAGCCCTGCCTGGAGTTACTCTGCTGTAACTGCCTCAAGTTACTCTGTTATAACTGCCTGGAGTTACTCTGCTATAACTGCCTAAAGTTACTCTGTTATAACTGCCTGGAGTTACTCTGCTGTAACTGCCTAAAGTTACTCTGTTATAACTGCCTGAAGTTACTCTGCTATAACTGCCTAAAGTTACTCTGTTATAACTGCCTGAAGTTACTCTGCTATAACTGCCTAAAGTTACTCTGTTATAACTGCCTGAAGTTACTCTACTGAAACTGCCGGGGGAATGAAAGCTGCATGTTTCTTTGGTCCGACTGTCGGGGTCAGACTGGACCAGCCAGCGGACAAAGTAGAGGATGGAGTTTCAGAGTTGTTTTTTTTCCATGTTGTAAATGATATATATTGGTACTAGTAGCAGTGGTGGGCTAGACTGGTGCCTTAACTCTCTGTCTGCCTGCCTGCCTGTCTGCCTGCCTGCCAGCCTGTCTGTCTGTCTGTCAGTCTTCTGTGTCTCCTGGTTGGTTTGACCACTGCAATCACAAAGAGGTGCCTTAGTGGTCAGCCTTCATCTCTCCCTCCGTCTTTTCCTGTGGATATTTTCTGACTTTTACCCTGCCCCCTTCTCCCCTATTGGCGTGCCTCTGTACTCGAATCTGCCCTGTTTGCAGGGGGCTTACTGAAATCTGTGGCAGGTGGGCCTCATTGGGGGATCTGTGTTCCCTAATTATGTGTTTGAAGAGGGATTTGGGCGAGTGGGGTGGGGTGTGGGTGTGGGTGCTGTTAACTGTTGCCTCCACCCTCTAAACCCCCCCCCCCCCCCCTCTTTTTGACCCCCGTATAGTGGAGTTATACAGTCAGATTGAAATCAGCTATCTGATGGATTTTCTGACCACTGGACACCTCTGAGAATTGTTAAAACGAATTGCTGATCGATTGATAAGCACTTTTATTTCAAGAAGCGTTAATAGTTTTAAAAATAATTCTATTTCCTTTTTTCCCCCCTAAGGGTTTCAGTTCTTCAAATCCTACTTGAAACAAGTTTCAGTGCAATCAATTCTAACTTGATTATAACTGAACTCAAAAGTCTGGTACCTTTCTAACTATTAGATGTGGAGGTAGCTAGCCCTATACGTGACCAGCCCCCTATTGACTGAGTGGGGAGTATCAGCGAAGTATTAGGCTTGTATGTATGTGTGTGTGTGTGTGTGTGTGTGTGTGTTTGGGTTTGTGTTTAGAGGGTGTTTGCTCTACAGGGTTATGCTCAGGTGAGCTGCAACCTTTTCTGACCCACAAGTTCCAGATTCCAGCTAGTCCTAGCATGCCTATCCCAGCCTTTTCAGATGGAGTTTTCAGCCATAAATAAAACTGCTTTGTACTTGTTTAGATCCAAAATCGTGTACTTTTTATCGATAGATACAGTTGAAGCCAAAGGTTTCCATACACCTAGGTAAAATATATTCAAACTCAAACTCACAATTTCACAACTCCACGTTTCATGTAACCATACATTTGAAAAAGAAAAAATGAAAAAAAAGGCCGCCGTGCTTGAATAGTGCTTCGCTCAGTCGGCCCTCTTCTGTGACTGACAAAGTGTGTGTTTGCATTGAGACTCGCCCCAGTTTTGCATGACCCCGCCCGCTGTCAGCCGGCACTTGTTGGTTGTCAAGCTCATAGGATCGGACGGACGGACGGACGGACGGATAGATGGAAGCTCTCTGGGTAATCGACGACTCTCCTCTAAGTGATTGCTTCCCCTCGTTTATCAATCGGCCTGTCCTCCTCAGCCCCTGTCCTGTCACTCCACCGCGGCCAGATCACTTCCTTTAACGAGACTTTTTAAAGGAACGGCGAGCTGGACAAGGAGGAGGAGGATGCAAGGGATGGAGGAGGAGGAGGAGAAAAATGTAAGGGAAGGAGGAAGGGGAGGAGGATGCAAGGCATGCATATCTGTGTTAAGGTTTATGGAAGGGCCTCCAGCCTCACCCTGGCTAATAGCAGACATTACGCCTCCCCTCAGTCTTGACCTTGTGACCTTTCCACTTTATAGGGAATTTTTGCTACATTGTTAAGCCCGGGATTCCTACCGCATACACAATGTTGTGTTTCAGTCGACAATTTAGCCTCTCTTTTTTGGGGGGGGGGGGGGGGGGGTGTCTTATGGGAAATCTATACAGTCCCAGTGCTCTTGATAAGCCATAACAAATGTCTCCCTGTAAATATGTTGTGTGACCCTTTTAGTTAAATGTGGCAACTTGGATCAAAATGTAATGTCCATTTGTTGAATAAAGATACAAAAAAACCATATCCTGCTTCATCCCCTTCTGCCTTTGGATGGCGAGTGCCTGTATCGTGGTGTTCTGCATGCAAAGGTCTTACTTGACTGACAAAGTGATCTCTGAAACCATACACAACTGCTTTCCTGTGTGTGGTGAAAAAAAAACAGAACCATGGAAATGTATACATGAGCAGGACACAGTCACGTCGACTGCATTGTGAGTAGACCATCGATGTGGAATGTTAAAAGCGGGCGCATATTAAGGAAGGGCTCCAAACTTAACAAAGCTTCAGAGTCTTTGTAGACCCAGTTCCTGTGTGGGATTTTGTTGTGCGGTAGTGTCCCAACGCCGTTGGCATGTGTGAGTTATGTGCTTCTGTTATCTGAAAGCGTTTATTAGCTGTTAGTTTCTGTCATCTCCTTTCTAGAAGTGCTGCCTGTTAGAATGAGACACTCGTTATTATACATTTCAATCATCTTATGACGCTCTACTCATTTAGTAGCACACACACACACACACATCCATGCATACTCTGTTTCCATGGAAACAGAATCCAGGGCCTTCTGGGTCCAAGATGGTCAAAACTAAACGAGGCAAACATTCAAAGATTGTGCTTATGATAATTAGGGAAATGGGACTAATGCCAGCACACAGAAACACATGCCCTAATGTATTGCATGTCTGTAATATGAATATGAACGTTACCGTTAAGAATGGGATCTCCATAATCTTGTAATGGAGCCATCATTATTTTGTCATCAATGCAAAGGCATGTGTGGTTGTTTCGGAAGCGGATCATTCGGATTTAGCCACGTTAGCTACACTAACTTGTGCGCGCGCACACACACACACACACACACACACACACACACACACACACACACACACACACACACACACACACATTTGATTTGCCAAGTCCAGTAAGTAGCCCACTGTGTGTCTGCCAGCCAGATGGTGCAGCAGTAGGAGGGGACTGATCAGGCAGCAGTGTGCTAGCCTAGCCCCGGCCTGGAGGCTGTCTGCTACCCCTCTAAGTGACAATAGAAGGTGTGCTTTTTACTGCTAACCACACACGTAGCCCAAGTGTCCAGGTTAGCGCTTTGTTTGCAACGCCAGCGGGGTATAATATAACAAA
This sequence comes from Galaxias olidus, assembly GCA_026901105.3. NCBI lineage: Eukaryota > Metazoa > Chordata > Actinopteri > Galaxiiformes > Galaxiidae > Galaxias > Galaxias olidus. The sequence continues at coordinate 52,156 of JAPMUY010009624.1, forward strand.
CTGATTTATTGTTTACCGTTTAGAACCCTCGAGCTCACGCTAGGGATGTTTTATTGTTTATAATTCTTATTAGTGTGAGTTATTGTTGCTGTGTTGTCGTTACTATGTTAACTGAATAGCGGACACGCAGGTATAAATATCGCGGTCATTTTGTTTCTCTTTATTTGGTTGTGATGGGGGTCACCACATGATTTCCCGTCTGTCTCTCCCCTGCCACAGGAAACAAGCTGAACAAGGACCTGAAGCACTATCTGAGCCAGCGCTTCCAGAAGTCCTCGCCTGACCACGAGCTGCAGCAGACCATCCGAGACAACCTTTACCGCCATGCCGTGCCTTGTGAGTCCACGCCCACACGCACACACACAGACACACACACACACACACACACACACACACACACACTTATACACACACACTTAGACATACACACACACTTATACACACACACACACACACACACACACACACGGTGAGTAGGCTGTAGTCTTTTCTTCATTCTCCCCTCTGTTGCTGCTCCATCTCCATGTTTTGGGGGATAGAGTTTGATGGCACTGTTTGTGCGATGTTGTTACTCGCCACAAACCTATTTCCTATTTTGTACCATACTTGCAAAGAAGGCTTTGTTGGACAAATAACAATCCTTTGTTAGGGTTGAAGGTTGGCATGCAGGATATGTTGACATTGTTGACGTTATTCAACGAACATAACACAAACAAATGAGATATTCTACTGCAAGAGCTCCCGATGTCCCTGGTTTCTTTTGATGACATGTCGAACCTGTTATTACTTAAATTTTTTTATGACAAACAAACGCACAGCCTGTTTTGAACTTTCCCTTGCCATGAAAGACACTTCTACTGTGTGTAAGCTGACCATAGCCTACTCTCTGTACTCCCACAGCGCCGTGTATGTTTATGTGCACCTCGGTGACCCGGCCTCCCTCCGTCCAGTCAGACAGATATTTACCTCCCCCCGGCACTGTGCGATCAGCGGGCCGGCCGGTCGATGGGGGCCAATAGTCGTCCGTCCCGTCCCCCCCCCCCCCTGTCAGAGGGATCGATGGCAGAGGTGCTTAAAGGCACTACGTCCGGAGGAAAACACCACACCCTCTGTTTAGTCTCTGGCAGCCGTCCATCCTCTAGAGGCAGATCAATGACACGTTCATTCTAGACCCCTCTAGATCTAAGATACTTAGTACGGTCTGACTAGTGTCAAAACGTCTACGTTTCTACATGGCCGTGATATCAGACCGGGCATAGAAATAGACGTAACAGAGCCGGCCCATAAGTTTCCCATGTTGTCCCGTCTCTTTCCACATGGCTGCTAAATCCGGCCGGTCAAACCAGTGGGAGCGTAGCCGGGATTATCACGCTGCTGCTGCTGCTATTGGAGATGGAGCTGCCTGGTGATTATCGTCACGGCAAAGATATGCCATACTGTCAGAGGGAAGAGGGGAAGAGAGAAGAGCCTTGTTGTTCAGACTCTCTGTGGGCTAAACTAAGACATCTGACAAGGACCGAAACTTCACTTTGAAAATTCGGTTTGTAAGATGTAAGAATAGAGTCTGTACTTAGAATAGTTTTTATGTTCTAGGGAGACGCTGGAGATAAAACGGATCCAAAATGGAGTTTCTACAGTTCTGCGGTTTAGTCAAGAACGACGGCAGTCTGAAGCGGTTTGGCCTCGTCAGCGACGAGTACGTTGGCTGCCGCGCAATTCAGAAGTCCGCGGTGTTCCCACCCCATCGACTAGTGCTAATGACTTCCCACAACCTCAGCCTCTTTGTTCTTTTGATTGTTTTCACTCAAGGCCTTCGCAGACACAGCCTCAATTCCCAACGAAAAGTAAAATTGTCCCCCTCCATTTGACCGAAACTGGGCTCTTCTCTTATCCCCCCCACCCCCCATTCCCGCACCTCCAATTAGTAAAATGGTACACCTCAGTGGTGCACACATTGCTGTCCGTCTTCCATGGGGGGCAGTTGGTGGGCGTTACTCCGAGCGCCCATTAACCATTTGTGACTGTGGGAGCTCTGTATCACCAGGGACCTCTGACTCACCTCACCCTGGGGCTGGTCCTCATGGTGTTTTTAATCACCAGGGATCTCTGCATCACCTCACTCTGGCCCTGGGGCTGGTCCTCATGGTGTTTTTAATCATCAGGGATCTCTGCATCACCTCACTCTGGTGCTGGTCCTCATGGTGTTTTTAATCACACCAGGGACCTCTGCATCACCTCACTCTGGCCCTGGGGCTGGTCCTCATGGTGTTTTTAATCACCAGGGATCTCTGCATCACCTCACTCTGGTGCTGGTCCTCATGGTGTTTTTAATCATCAGGGATCTCTGCATCACCTCACTCTGATGCTGGTCCTCATGGTGTTTTTAATCTGGTGCTGGTCCTCATGGTGTTTTTAGTCACACCAGGGATCTCTGCATCACCTCACTGTGGTGCTGGTCCTCATGGTGTTTTTAATCACCACACCGACACCCTTGTTTTGTAGTTGTCAGTATTCCCCATGATTAGGTTCACTGGAGCGGCTGCTCCTGTCCAGATTTTCCCACTCGCCTTCTGAGTGATGGTCAGTGTGTCACAGTGGACGAGGAGGAGGGGGGGGGGGCTATTCAGCAGGTCAGCGAGAGAGTGAAACGGAGAGGATGTGTGATTACTGAACAGCCAGCAGCTTGAGGACTGTCTCTCTCTCTCCCTCTCTCTCTCTCTCTCTCTCTCTCTCTCTCTCTCTCTGTGTGTGTGTGTGTGTGTGTGTGTGTGTGTGTGTGTGTGTGTGTGTGCGTGCGTGCACGTGGTGTGTGTTTGGGTGAGGTGTGGTCAGAGTCAGGAGGTGC
>JAPMUY010009624.1:57500-86190 GCA_026901105.3 Galaxias olidus
GGGCGAGATTTTGGATGTTGACTTAACCGATGTGTCTGTTTTATTGAGCGGAGAACCAACATTGAAATGGATATCTTCTCATTCTCTCTCCCTCTTTTAATAAAAAGTTAATTGAAGTCTTGCGCCGTAATGATTTGACTTATCTGCCTATCTTGGCTGTTTTAATTAATCTTTTTTTTATCATATTTTCCCGCTGTATATGACCTTGTCTTGCTGCCAGAGGAAAGACATTGTTTTTTTAATAAATCATTTTCAAGACAATATATCCGTTAGATCATTTTACTGGTAGATGGACAAACAAATGCCTGAGAAAATGACAAAGATATCCACCTGGAAATCCACCCGTCTGGATGAATAGGTTCCGACGACCGGACCAGGGCGAGAACAGACTGGGGATGTTACGAGTGGCAGGATCCGTTAGATGAGTCTGAGTGAGCAGAAGAGAGAGGACGGTTTGCCGGGAACGTCCGTCGATGCTCCTCGACGGTGCTACAGCCGCGGTGGGAACGCCGGAGGTGAAACGGGAAATATATAAGGAGGGGGGGGTCCTAGGGATTCATCCCCTACTTCAGGCTGTCTCCCTCGGGGGTCAACGTGTAAACGGGTGCCCTGCAGACAGGATGGATGCTTCCATTTGTGGTCCAAATATGTCCAGATACACTCTGGTTTGAATGACCAGGTACACTAGGTTCTACCGTTGAGAGCAGCACCTCAGAGATATGTAACATATTTGAACGTTCACCCCATTACTTCCATGCTTTGATTTCTGTGTCTGTGTAGCTGGCAGAAGGTTGTGTTGCCCATTTGCTGACTATAGAACATAGACAAGAATGTGGATCTAAAGAGTATTGTTCAGTGCCTGCTCAAAGGTCGCCTCGGACCAATCGAGTGCCTAGCAACTTGGCTGGTGCCATGGAGAACAGCCCTCCGGATTCACTCCGGCTTTCCTTTTGTGCCTTCGAGGTCGCGACCTCTGGGGTTTAGAGGAGCATGACCCTGCTAGTTGTGTCCCCTCCTGCTGCACACACACACACACACACAAACACACACACACCCTGTCCCAGGCTCCAAACTGCACCTCCCCCTCCTGTCCCGACCCCTCCAGAGGATATGTATTTCCCATGCTCATGAGGTCACAACTGATGCTTAGGAATGTCTTCATACACGACCCAGAGCCTTAAACCCAAGCCCGGGTTTAGGAGCCAGCCACCCTGCCTGACACAGGGGCCATGCCTAGCCTAACCCAGCCCCCTCTCCGCTGTCCTCAACCAGAGCTAACAGTCCTCACCAAGACCCTCTCCACCCCCGTTCTGGTGACCAGCAGGGTTAGGCTCTCTGGGAGTCTGCCTTGTGTGTCAGCAGGAGTGTGTGTGTGTGTGTGTGTGTGTGTGTGTGTGTGTGTGTTTATACCTTTCTGTTTGTTATAGAGCGATATATATATTAGAGAGAGAAAGGGGAAATAGTGAGAAAGAGAGGTCTGTGAATGAAAGAGTGAGAGAGTGTGAAAGGGCGAAAGGAGAGCTGGAGAGAGAGCTTGGCAGCTAGGGAGAAAAAAAAGAGAGAGAGAGAGAGGGGGGGGGGTGGTGGTGGGCGGGTGCCTGTGAGACTGGAGATATTCAGGCTCAGAGGCAGACTGGACCAAAGCACAGGCGAGCGCTGCCGACTGTCTTTACGAGCCTACGTGTGTGTGTGTGTGTGTGTGTGTGTGTGTGCCAGGGGGGTGGCGGGGTTTAGCCGAGCGAGGACGCTAGCAGCTAGCCCCCCGTTAGCCTCCGTCAGATCAGTGAGGAGCGGATCAGAGCGACGGAGAAGAGGACACACATAGCATCAGCCAGCCAGCCAGCCAGCCAGCGAGTCAGCTACAGAGTCCGTCAGCGTACACGGTTCTCTGGGCATCGGACACGCTCCCCTGGGCACCGCCTGGAAGTAAGAGGGATTTCTACAAGGCTTGTTTTTGTTTATCATTCCCCCTCCCCTCATGCTCTCCCCCGTCCACGCCTGGCCGGACGGCTAGGCGTTGTGTGTGTGTGTGTGTGCGTGTGTAGGTGTGTGTGTGCGCGGGCGGTGGATTTCGAGGCGTTCTGTCGGGCTAGCGGAGCGAGAGCAGCACGCGGCTGTCGGAGGTATCTGACTGTGGGGTTTTGTTCTCTCGTTTTGTCAACAATGCCGTGGGCTCTGAGGGCGGGGGAAGAGGGATGGAGAGACGGACAGACAGGAGGTAGACGTTAAAGGCGGGGGGGGGGGGCAGGGGATTGGACAGCCAGCGGAGAAGGAGGGAGGGAAGGAGGGAGGGAGGGATAGAGGAAGGCAGAGTAGCGGTCATATTTTGGTGTAACGGAAGCTGTCTGTCTCCATTGGTGGTGAGTGTGTGCGCCTGTGCTTTTGAACTGCAGTCTAAATCTTGTTTGAATGTGTGTGTCTGTCTGTTTTGATTCTGGGCATGGTCGCCGTGTGTGTGTGTGTGTGTGTGTGTGTGTGTGTGTGTGTGTGTGTGGCAGCCGCCGAGGACCTCGCTAGCTCTGACGGGGGTTGCATTAAGCTGTGATCTGTTGACAGGCCCTCTCCTGTTGGAGACTATTATCCTCAGAGGCGCTGGCCAGCGACAGCATGCCCCGGGCTGGGGGGCTTTCGGATGCCGCTTCAGCTTACCACCTCTCGACCTTCCCTCCTTCCCTCTCTGCTCCTCTCCTCTCTCTCCCCTCCACTCGTCCCCCTCTACCCCCTGTGGCGCTCTCTCTCTCTCTCTCTCTCTCTCTCTCTCTCTCTCTCTCTCTCTCTCTCTCTCTGTCTGTCTGCCTCTTTATGTCTCTGTCTCCCCTCCTCCTAATGGATCGTTTTTTGGAGTCTTTCTCTTCATCTCGTCTGTCAGTGCTAGCCCTCGGTGATGCAGCCAGACAAAGACCCGCTGTGCTCCGGGTGTCGCAGCCAGGTTTCCGTCCCATTGAGCCCTGCCAGCCTCCTGGTTACGTCTCATCCCTGGTCCCCTCCCCTCCCCGGTGCACCCTCTGTAGACCCCGCATGGCAATTGGGGTGGGGCTGGACGGTGTCGACGCTTGCTTTCGATATGGTTGTAGTGCGTCTGTGGATCGAGACGTGTGTGTGTGTGTGTGCGGGCAAACTCATCGCGGCAAACCTCTTCCAGCCGTCAGAGTTAGAACACAGCTCCTAACCCCCCTCCCGTCATGAAGCAGCTTACTAATACTAATCAATGGATGAAAGCCGACCCCTCCTGTCAGCTTAGAGTTGGGGGGAGGGGAGGAGTGGTGTGATTCCTGCGCTGGAGGAACGGAAGGCACGGTTAGCGGTGGAATGTGGCCCCCCTAAGTGGACTGGGGAGGAGGATATGAAGTGGAAAAATATTGGAGTCCGTTCCACATAATAATGCTCCATGTTGGAATTAACCCTTACTGGGACAGATGGTTCAACCCCCCCCCCCCCCCCAACCCTCTCCTACCTCTGTGTGTGTGTGTGTGGGTGGGTGTGTGTGTGGGTGGGTCTTTCCTGTAAATGCACACAGAAACACTGGTGAACTCTTGGCAAGATGGAGGATGGCTGTTTTGGGTTTAGAATGTACTGTCTCCCTCTCTCTCTCTCTCTCTCTCTCTCTCTCTCTTTCTCTCTCTCTTTCTCTCTCTTTCTGTCTCTCTCACTGTCTCTCTCTCAGTCTGAGACTGGGCGTATTAAAGGTTAAGATTCCATGGCCATGTACCTCTCTCCACGTTGTGGAGACCAGGCTATCTTGAAACCCGACCAGGCTATCTTGATTCTGGTCTGATATAGCCAAATGCGGGGATTTCTCTTGGCAGAATATAAAAGCTACTATCTGTGGTGTTGCTCGAAAACAAGGCCTAGCGGATGATGCTAGCTACATCATGTTATCTGCCCAGCTACATGACGCTATGTGCTCATATACATGATGCTACATCATGATTTGTGCCTATAGCTAAATCATGTTATGCTATCATAGCTACGTCATTCTATGTGCCTATAGCTAGATTGGGTTATGGCCTACAGCTCCATTGGGTTTATAGCTACATCATGTTGGGTTATGGTCTATAGCTACGTACATCATGCTATGTGCCTACATAGCTACATTGGGTTATGGCCTTTAGCTACATCATGTTATAGGGCTACAGTATAGCTACATCATGTCATGTGCCTACAGCTCCATTGGGTTATGGCCTACAGCTCCATCAGGTTTATAACAACATTATGTTACAGGGCTACGGTATAGCTACATCATGTTAGATGCCTATAGCTACTTCAGGTTATGTGCCTATAGCTATATCATGTTATGGCTTATAGCTACTTCAGGTTATGTGCCTATAGCTACATCATGTTATGGCCTATAGCTACTTCAGGTTATGCGCATATAGCTACATCATGTTATGGCTTATAGCTACTTCAGGTTATGTGCCTATAGCTACATCATGTTATGGCCTATAGCTACTTCAGGTTATGCGCATATAGCTACATCATGCTATGGGCCGATTGCTACATCATGTTACGTGCATTGAACATTTGTTTGATCTCATGGATAATCAATCCGTTAGGGGTGGCTTTGACATTTTCTCCGGATTTGCTGAACATTGTGTGAATGTGCTTTAGGCCTGATCATGGGACCACGGGACGACACGTTGGGACGTCAGCGATCCAAAGTTCAAGCGATCTGTTGTGTTTTGCTGTGCACTCAGTCAGTGTCTTCGGAATATCTAGTTAACACGGACAACCCTAGGAGGAGAGAGGGAATGGGATGGGGCTCATGTTTGATTCAGGACCAGGACAAACCTTGTGCCTCCACCGAGGGTCAAAGTACTGTCTGCGTTGTGCGTTGGAAAGGGCCTTCGGTTTGAACTATTAGCATAGCGAATGGGAATACGAGTGGAAGTGAATGAATGAGCGATTTGAATATGTTTGTATGTCTGTCGTCACAGCTGAGACCTTCTGCGCGCAGAGGCTGCGGGCTGCTCTGCATTTTGCTATGCACCCAGGTGATCCCTGGCTGAAAGCCCTGCTGGACCACCACCTCCCTGGGCCGCATTCTGCCGCCGCCCGCCCCCCTCCCCTCCCCTCCCCGTCGGCGGTATAGTTAGTGTGCGCGTCACATAGGCGATGGCCTCACCCCTCGCTCTCCTTTTCACACATGGCGGGGAACGTGCGCTGACTGCGGACCGCCGAGAACAGAGGCTCGCACACATCTCCCCCTCGGGGTCCTGCCGACGTCCAGGGCAAGATGCACGGATGTCTTACGATAGACGGAGACAGGGCTACACAGGGCTACACTGTGGGGTTTTAGTGTGTAATGCTCCTTACGATAAGAGTCTTTATTGATTATGAGCATGGATACAGTGTGCTGGTCATGATACAGGGTACTGGTCATTATGTCACCCCCTTTGTGACCTGGCTTGTCATTTCCATGTACAGTCAACCTCTATGCATTGCTACATTATCTGTCATTTACGGACTAGTGCTATTTTAGGTTCTAAAGATTGTGGGGAACCCGTGTCTGAGAGTTTGAAAAACGCTGATGAATTTGATGTTTTTAATGCTTCAATAATGTGCCAGTTTCTAAATACACAGGATGTAGTGTTACAATATATCCACCGCCTGAGTTTTGTGTCGCTCGAATGTGTGTGTGAGAACAAGCTGAGACATCATCAGGGAGGACAAAGGAGTTTTGAGGTTTGGTAGGGTGTGTGTGAAGTCCACTAGTCTGTCGAGGAGAATGGAGTGGGAAATGGTGTCCCTTAAACAGACTCATTAGTGATTTTTATGAGGGCTGTTTCGGTACTGTGACAGGGGCGGAAACCGGATTGGAACTGTTCATATAGAAAGAGACCACTGCTTTGGCACCCACATAACCAGCTGACAGCCAAATGATGCAGTGTTGTAAGTAAGAGGACAAACAGTCTATGCATGGGAGAGCACATAGGGTAACTATATATATCATTTGATGAAATATATTTTAAGTCAAGAGAAGAAGTCAACCAGGACGTGTTAATTATTAGATGCGTTTAGTATTTAGAGTTGAGTCCATTACATTTCAGAAGAGAAACTGAACGAGGAGGCACACAGTGCTGGGAGTTAAAGATGAGATGGTGTGAAACTACCATAAAGGAGGGAGAGAGAGAGAGAGAGCGAGAGAGGGAGATGGAGAGAGGAGAGAGGAGAGAGAGAGACCACGAGCCTGCAGTCTTATCCACTGGCTTGTGCTCATGAAAAATTGAATCAAGCTTTGCAGATAACAGCTCTCCCTTTAACTTGTCACAAGCACATCTGCACGTGCACGCGTGACTCTCCTCAGACGTAACGCCACGCTAACGGTTTGCGTTTCGTGTAGAACACAAAGCTTTTTGTCCTAAATACGAGCGGGAAATAGGCTAGTCTTAATCATAGACCACCGTTCAAAGGGGTTTTATTTCTCTCTCTCTTCGGTCTTCTCGTCTCCCAGGCAGGAACTAGTTCAAATACACTTTCAAATAACTCTGTGTCCTGAAAGACCCGTATGCCGGCACACAAGCTGAATAAGAATAACTTGGCCTATTAATAGAACAATTATGATAATGAGTCGTTGCCAAACACATTTACGATGGCCTACTTTTCACCCGTGGCTCCGGTCGGTTCACTGTCACACAGAGTCGACTCCATGTTTGTTGTGTTATTCTGTTTCTCAGGAAAAGGTATTTTAACTCTCGTTCTTTTGTTTTTATCTTCAGGGTTTTTCATCGTTTTACGCTAAATGTTTTTCTCCCCTGCCTTCCCTCAATGATCCCCCCCCCCCCTCATCATCATCATCTAGGTCACCGTGCTCTCCTGTTTGTCTGCTAACGTGGCTTATGCTAGCTGCTCCTGGGTAACTGTGTCAGGGTTGGGGAAACGTTAGCGTTCAGAGATGTTGTTGTGTTACTGCCGAGTTCAGAATACATTCCGTTTTTTCACCCGTCATCGTTCTCTGATGTTCTCCTTGCATCGACAAGGTGGCCATTAGTCACTGAATGTGCCACTCCACGAGTTAAGTAGACATTTCTCATATATATAATACATATTCAGTAGCAACAGGTAGAAGATAACGGGGGAACAGTCATTTGTTCAGTGTAGGCTACTGCAGTATGCCTCAGGTAAAAAAAAAAGGTTGCATAAGGATGGAGGAAATAACCTCTTTGGTTAGATCAGACCTAGGAAAAACCGCCCGCTTCAAACCAGCTCGGTGACTCAAGCAGTACCTTTTACATGTTTGTTGACTCAGTTTTGGAGGCGGTGCGGTCATGTGAAATGTACGCAGAGTCTCCAGTCTCACGTATTTTAAAACAAGATCACACCTTAACGGCAAGCCTATAAACGAAAATAAAATGTAAAAATTGCATATGCAGCTGTCTTCTTTGCTGTAGCATTTCCATGTATTGTTTCCACGGCAACCGAACAATAATATTATGCAGACTGTGTATAAGCATCCTTTCCAGAACAGAGTATACAGCATATAGCTGCTGTGAGCGTGCGTTGACTCGATGACCTCCCCTCTCTGATCTTGGATCGGTGCACAGAGGGAGAGTGGGCGGAGCGGAGGCATATCGATTAACATGTCTGAGAGGCTGTCAGGTGAGAGGATGAGAGTATCTACCAAACGTGTTATGGAACTAATCAAAAACTAGGCCATGTACCTGGCTGCTTGAGGAGAGCACACGCATACATGCGAAACCCCCCCAACACACACGCGCACACACACACCTCCCTTCTCCTCTTGACTGCTAAAAAGCCCTGGGGTCAGAGTGTCATCATCCTCCTCCAGCTAAAGCACTCACTCATATGCGTTCGATACCATATGTGCGGAAACATCATCGCAGGTTGATTCTTCTCTTTTCTTCTTCCAAGGGACAGGATTCGTGTCATCTAGGAATATATGTTTTTTGTTAATCAGGTATTATGTGCCTCTTCCTTACTGTTTTGGTATATCTGAAACTGAAAGATTTTTTTTTAAACTTTTTGTGTTAGTCTTTTTGGGGAAATAGTTACAGAGTATCTTCCGATCACTGCGCCTTTCCGTTTGAGCTCTTACCTTACCTTACCTTAGCACGCTAAGCCATGCTAGCACTGTTCCCTTTCAGTCTGTGTGGATGTTTTGGAGGGAGGAGGAGGAGGAAGGGCCCTTGGAATAATATGAAGGTTGTTTACACCGCTGGCTCTCTTGAACCATTGATCAAAACAGACGGAGCCAAGAGAAAGGTTACCTTCAGGTGAGATGAGCGGTACCTACCAGTACAAACCGAACAGGATATTGACTCTGACCGCGAGGTCCAACTCAACCTGGACCCTGAAGCGGTCGATCCAGAGTCCAAACCCAGCCTGGAAACCGCCGTCGAGCCAGACGCTGAATTCGCTAAGGAAGCGGAAGCCGTTCTCCATCACAACAGACCCAACCTCAGCGTGAAGCCCGACGGAGAAGCCGGGCTGAACCAGGAAGCTGAAGCGGTGGACCGAGGAGCCAGGCTGGCCCCGGCGGGGGGAGTTCAATGTGGGTCACACCGCCGGTCCCAGACCCCGGAGGGGATGTGTGGGTCCAGGGTGCTCCACGGCGCCGGGGGGAACGCAAGCACACGAAACAAACCCATTCTCTTACTCACTCTCTATCTCTATCTATCTCTCTCTCTCTCTCTCTCTCTCTCTCTCTCTCTCACACTCACTCACACACATCTGTTTTTAGAAGGCAGGTTGTAAAGCTGGATGAGTACAAACGCGGGTTCCTCTTTGCCTCTTTTTTTTCATGATATTTTGGGAGTGTTTCTAGAAACGGCGCTGATCTGACGACGGCGTGTCTGGCGTCGGCGGGGGCTGGCTCCCGTACGGTCCTCGTGCGTTTGTCCGCCCCCCCCCCCCCCCGGACAACGCCACGTGGCTTTGGAAATGTCAGGGCTGAGTCAATTGTGTCACTAGAGGAGCGGGAGAGCTCCCTGAAATAGTCTGTCACCGCTGAAAGATACATGAGGCGGCCGGGCGCATTAGTCATCCTTCACAGGGCCCAACAGTCCTGCCATAGAGCGCTACAGCCGGCTGGGCGTGTTCGGACGGGAAACGTAGGAAGACTGTTTTGTTTTTTACGAACTGGACTGTACATTCCCGCTGTTTTTGAGCTGGAGTCTGAGGAGGTAGTAGGAGAGTCTCTCCAGTGCAGAGGGACCAGAGTAGGGCGTTTGCTATCCGTGTGTCCCTCCTCATCGTGCAGATTTACCACAGCTAGGTGGTTTCTTCTTTAACAATGAACAAGGTAGACGTGTATCCCTTTTAAAGACCGGCGAGTGAAACTGAAAGGTGTGTGTTTGTCCTCACGACCTATGGTTTTGAGGTGGTTGTCCCGTGACATTGGTGATGGACATATAGCCTGGCTCCATCCCCGTAACCACAGCAGGGCCAGGCAGGGCCATTCTGGGCCAGGACAAAGCAGCTAAAAGCCCCTACACCGAGTGGTTCAAACGCGGTGCGTTTGTTAAACGTCGCGCCTGCCCGTTTGGCAAACCCTCCGTGAAAGTGACAAGCCCACGGGGAAAACGACGCCGCTTTAGGGATGGAAGGCACTGAGACAACAGGGGGAAGCACGCGGGAGCGGGGGGGGTCGAATGCAGGGAAACGTCACCCCTTCTATCGATCGTCCCTGAGCATAGCGGAGTGACAGTGGGCTCACGGAGCGAAGGTCAAGCCCTGGGTTCTTCTGACAGGCTGCGGTCGCTCATCGCGGGGTAACCGGACCCCCCCCCCCCCCCTCCCGCCTCACCTGGGGTGACATGGAGACTGGACCGGGTCCTATGAATAGCCTGTTACGTCACAGGCTGCTGGGACCTATTGATCTTGAGGTTGGGACTGCAGGGAGGACGGTGAGGGAGCAGAGGCTGTTGCCGTGTAGGAGACAGGAGAGCTCACTGATTGCACCACTGAGGGAGAGTGTCTAGGGTTAGTGCAGGCTGCAATTGCCGTAACGGGGGTTACTTTAATAACTGTGGTGAGTGTGTGTGTGTGTGTGTGTGTGTGTGCACACGCCCAAAGCTTTCCATTAGGTGATTGTTTTCCTCAGCGTGGGCTTGAATGTTGCCATTTGATGATCGTGTCCCCTTACCCCATAGCTGTAAAGGAGTGTGTGTGTGTGTGTGTGTGTGTGTGTGTGTGTGTGTGTGTGTGTGTGTGTGTGTGTGTGTGTGTGTGTGTGTGTGTGTGTGTGTGTGTGTGTGTGTGTGTGTGTGTTGGAACAGCTGCTGATTGTAACGATCAATGTTTTCTCCTTTAACCTTTTGTAACAAAACGTGTGTGTGTGTGTGTGTGTGTGTGTGTGTGTGTGTGTGTGTGTGTGTGTGTGTGTGTGTGTGTGTGTGTGTGCCCTCGTCAACCCTAAGTGGGATTGCTGGAGGTAAACGGTGGCTCAGCATTCTGCCCGTCTGCCCCATGTATAGAATGCAAAGAAACGACAGGTCAGAAAGAGGGAGGGAGCGAGGGAGGGAGGGATGAGGGCAGAGTGGGGAAAGAGGAGAGTTCATTTGGGGCTAGGTTAGGCTGCTCGGTGGTGTCTTCTAGAGGGTGGTGGTGGATGGAGGGTTCTGCCTTTGTTGTAGCTGGACAACTACGTCCTATACATCCCATTGCGCCTTTAAACCAGGCGTTTTTACCTCTCCATCACTTCACTCTGTCTCTCTGTCTATCCATGTTCCTCTGTCTAATTTGCTTTTCTTTTTTGTCCTCTCTCCTCTCTCACTCTTTCTCTCTCTGTACCCCCCCCCCCCCTCTCTCTCTCTCTCTCTCTGTCTCTCTCTCTCTCCCTCCCTCTCTTTCCGTCGCTCTGCTTCCCTCTTCTCTCCCCCGTGCTCTGGGCCTGTGCTTTGAGTCATGCCTGCTCCGTTTGGTGCCGTGTTGATGTGAGGAGGAGGGCTGAAGCCTCGGAGGAGACAGAGACTGAGCCCAGGACAGACTTGTGGCTTCCGACTCTCTCTCGCTCTCTCTCACACACACACACGCACACACGCACTCTATCCTGCCTGGGTTGTCCCTGGCAACAGAGCACCTTTCTTCACGTGACGCCACTCTGCGTGTTATGGAAGATCCGGGCCTGTCATTACTCACTGTCTGCCAATCTGTACTAGAGGCACTACACCATGTTCAGTTGTGTGTGTGTGTGTGCGCGTGTGCGCGTGTGTGTGTGCGTGTGCGCGTGCGTGCGTGCTTGTGTGTGTGTGTGTGTGTTTAGCATTTTTATATATTGCATTTTGTGCTTTATACTACACGGGAGCTACCAACGTGTTAGATGTCGATATTTCCTTAAACATGTTAACATGCTAAAATAAGATGTATTCCTACCGCATGGCCACATCCAGACGGGTTTGTCCAGAGTGATGCAGAGCTCTCCCAGAAAACCCTCAGGCCCGACAGAGACTGTCACGTCCGTAGCTCCATGGTGCTAACCCTCTGACCATCCGCTATGGATTTACATGGTGTCTTTCTGCGCTGGTCTCTCTCTCTCTCTCTCTCTCTCTCTCTCTCTCTCTCTCTCTCTCTGTCACTATCTATCTTTTGAAATTCATTGTGGTACTCAAGCTCGGGCCCTGTCTGGAAGGAGGACGGACTGATCTGCATCTCCGCTCACTCAAAACCGCCCTGCTCTCTTTCTGTCGCCGTCCTTAAAAAAGGGCTTTTATGCCGGCTAGTTTACGAAGGCCTGTATCGCCAGGGCAGACTCTGCGCCCTCAGTGCCAATGTGGGCCACTCTCGCCTCTCACACCCACAAAGCACACACTCTGTGCTGGCCGACCGAGGGGCTGCGACTCAGGGGGGGGGGTCGAGCTGCAGGGGAAGTGGACACCGAACACTGGGCCTGGACCGAGAACTCTCCCAGGTCAACGACCCGCCCAGACGGGCTGTAGGAGAGTGTGACGCCAGGCACAGAAGGTCGAGATTGAGTTGAACGGGGGTTAGCGTGACGTTTCCTGTGGATGAGAGCAGCTATGAAACTTGAACCAGTTTCAAAGCTCTATATTTGTAAACAACCCTATCCCGAAAGGATTTCTAAGGATTAAGAAGGTGGCCTGGCAGCGAGGCAGCTAGGACAATACATTGGTTATGTGACAGCCGCTTGATGAAGTGTACAGCAGCTTAGTGTGTGTGTGTGTGTGTGTGTGTGTGTGTGTGTGCGTGTGCGTGTGTTTGCTGGATTTATCGTAGCATCTGTGATTTATCACCCCTGTCGTTGAAAATGGCCGCTATGGAGGAGCATCTTCCCAGCCCACGGGGTTATTTTTACTGCCGTCGTCGGCGGCGGCGGCAGCACGCTGGGCCGATGGGGAGGGAGATATAGGCTACAGGAGAAGAGATGTCCGGGGATAGAGAGAAAGGGATTCTCCCCTGGCCGTTCAGAGGCCAAAGGGGGCTCCCTCGCGAGCGGCCATTTTTGTTTGTTTACAGGGACGATGAGCAGACACTGTGTTGTTCTCATCAAGGTGATGTCGGTTTAAACTGGCACTGAACGATTTGACTCTACAATTTGCAGTGATAGCGGGGCAATTTGAGTGCAAGAAGGAACCCTGACGACTGCAGAGAGGCCGGATACGGGTGGGAACCAGGAGGGGTGATTATGGGGTGGAGAGGCTCTGGTCAGTGTCCTCCATTTAAGGGTGGGGGGGGCAGGGGGGCGTTTTAAACCACCTCTCTGTTATAAAGCCATTACACGCCACCACCACCACCACACTGATGGGTGGACTAGCAGGGAGCCATTAGCACGTGCTAGCTGTTCACATCCCAGATTGACAAACATGGCCCCTCTGTAAACAAACACCCCTTAACGCACACACACACACACACACACACACACACACACACACACGTCATCGCAAAACAATCAAAAGGAACACACATGCACACACACCTCCATGCAGCGTCAGACACATTTGCCAGGTTGTCACCTAGCTGTTACTACGCCACTTGGCTCAGCCCAAATGGGGAATCACAACATTGCGTTTCACGCCAAGTACTCCCCCTCGATTCAGAGTGTTAGCGAAAGACTCAAAAAAACACTTTTTCCGTTTGACTCCGATGCATTTGGCCACAGAATATCTACGAGACGTTGCTTTTGGACAAATTCCTGACATTTCGGTGTGAAATTGCTGTTGTTGGAAACACTGCGTTTACGTTGCTTCTCCCCTAAACGTGGTTTGAGTCAATAAGCGGGACGCTCGCTGCCTGCGGCCGCCATTCTGGTTTGGCAGGAGAGAGTTTTCCACCCAGACATCTGGCTCAGTGTGTTTATCCATCAACGAAATTGCCGGACAATGTTTGAATAGATGTCGTGACATGCCTATGCCACTTCAACGGTGTGTAGAGGGCTTGAAAAGCTCTAATCGCAGGTGTTTGGTCGAGTTTCTGGATCAGTATGTCATTTGTCATGTTTTCAGACCCTTTTTTCTAACAAACGATTGTGAACAAAGGGACTTCTGAACTAAAATGCATCATCTGTTTATTGCTAAATCTAGACTAATATTATATAATTTGTGCTTTAAAAACATTTCAAAATTGCTATATTTATGAATTACATAATCAAATTTCATTGTCGCTGTTCTATTAATTGACAATACCTGTCTTATTGGCTGACCTATCCTGTCTTTGTCTCTAATTGGCAGACCTATCCTGTCTTTGTCTCTGATTGGCTGACCTGTCCTGTCTTTGTCTCTGATTGGCTGACCTGTCCTGTCTTTGTCTCTGATTGGTCCAGGTACAACCCGGCCCCCGCGTGACGGAGAAGTCTCGGGAGTAGACTACAACTTCCTGTCTGTGCAGGACTTCCTGGAGTTGGAAAAGAGTGGAACCCTTCTTGAAATTGGCACCTATGACGGTAACTGAAATAACCACAGCCCCTGTTGCTGAATAGAACTGAACTATTATTATGATATGGTTTTGCACATTCTGACATTGCACACACTGTCTGCCAAACATCAACTTAATGACATGAAGCAACAGATTGAAATGGACGTTGACTTGGAATTACAGCTCAAACGACCCTGCCCCACCCAGCCAGAGGGTGTGGAGCATGGAATCAAACAGCCCCCGTCCCCCCCCTCCTCCCTGTATTTCCGTGGTCGATCCAGAGGCTGTGTTGTACACCAGTGTAGTGTGAGCGTCTCTAGTCTAGCTCCCACCTCCCTGCGCTGCAGTGTGTGTTCTCTCTGCAGGGACCCTGTGAAGAGGAACAGCACGGAGCCTGTTCCCCCCCACCCTGTCTTCTCTGCTGGGCGCACCCTCCCTCCCTCTCTCTCTCTTCCTCCCGAGCTACCGATGACAACCACAAATATCAAAAGAAGCCATCCAAAGGACTTGAAAGGGGGCGGGGGCGGGTTCAGGGAATGGCAGGCAGAAGCAGGGAAACTGGGCTTACGCTGTGAAATGTTTTAATCAAACAGATTTCTAGGTTTAACTGGGGGCGCTGTGGTCGTTATGCTACATTTAAAAAAATGAAATCTTTCGCAAAGTCATTGAAGTGGACTATTAATGAAGTTCAGTTTGTGAAGCCAATGGGCCAAAACAACAGACCGCCCTTTCCATATCCTCTCCCTGGGAAAGTAAACAAACTCAGGAGAGGGGGTTAGAAAATAGCCTCCTTACTTCCACCAGTGGAAAATTCTAGAACCCCCCCCCCCACACACACACACACACACACACACACTCACTTACCCCTCTCTGCGTCTTAAAAAAAACTCTTTGGTCATGCCTTCCCACCCACCCCCGACACATTAACATCAACGGAGAGACACTCACCTCATTTGCATACAAAGACTGTGATGAACTCCCCTCAACTCATCTCCCCTCTCCACCCTTAATCATGCTAATGTGCCCCCCCCCCCACCCCCCTCCCCTCCCCCCTTCTGTCCTCCGTTGCCTAGGTAACTATTATGGGACGCCAAAGCCGCCGGTGCAGCAGCCCCCCAGTGGGAAAGTGATTAGCGGCGATGCTCTGCGCGACAGCCTGCCCGGCTCCCAGCACTCCACGCCCCAACGCTCCAAGTCCTACAATGAGATGCAAAATGCTGGAATAGTGCCTGTGGAACTGGAGGAGGACGAAGACGTCCCAGAGATGAACAGTAGCTTTACAGGTAAAGGGGGGAGACGGGGGAGGAAGGGGTGGGTCGCTTTACAGGTACAGTGGATAGAGGGAGGGGAGAGGGGAGAGGTGGTGGTGGGAGGGATAGGGGAAGGAGGAGGGGTGTGGGAAGAGGGGGCAGGGTGGAAGGGGGTGGGAGTGTGGGGAGAGGGGGAGTGTCATAGAGAAGCTCCACAAGCAGTCAGAAAGAGTGTTGAAGGAGGAGTGTCAGAGCTGAGGCCAGAGACTAAGAGGAGAGAGAGAGACAGAGAGATGAGACAGGATGTGGACGTAGATTGAAAACGAAGGGGAAGGTGAACTCGGGCCGAGGCTCGACAGGGAGAGCGGGAGAGGTGAGTGGGGTGAAAGAGAGAAGCCAGGAAGGGCTTGGCTGTGGCGAGGAGCCCAAGGATACAAGTGGTTCTTTGTGTGCCGAGTGAGGGAGTTAGGGTGGTCGCTGGGTTGGTCTGTCTGCTCGAGGAGAGGAAAGGGTGCCACCTGGCGGTGGACACAGGGTAGCGCGGTGCAGGTTGGACGGCCATGTTTTTGACCTGCATGGCTTTAGCCATTGTCCAAGCATAAGAGAGCAAAGAGGAATATTACAAGAAAGTGTACGGTAGGTGTATAGGCAATAACTGTATGTGTATGTGTGCGCATCTAGCTTTGAGTGGCCTAGCTTTGGTATGTGAGATCGTATTTTCTTAAGTCGTGCTTTTACATTTCTTTAGAATTCTTGTTATTGTTATTATCCCTTGTTATTGTAATCATAATGTGTGGATTGCAATGTATGTACTCAGAGGCAGCGATTTTTTCCCCCAACCGAAACAAAAAGTCTTTGTTGAATCTCATTCCTCGTTGTGATTAGCAAGACGGTTTGGTTTGCTATAACCACATTTGGCGTACGACTAGCAGTGCAGGTGTGACCGTGGGACTTTGTCCCCAGAAACGCTGTTGTTGTTGTTGTTGTTTGCCACCCCAGCAGGGTGGGGAAAGGAGGCCAAATGTTTGCCCCCCCCCCCGGCGTGTGAGCGCCAGTGTTTGTGTGTGAGCTATCCCAGGTGTCAGCCAAATGGAAGTGGGAAGGCCAGGGCTCTGGAAAGAGGAAGTAGACCCTCAGGAGGATAAACAAAGAGAACCCCCCCGTTCACTTTTGGGGAAGCGGCCCGTTTCCATGCTCTACAGCTTTAGTAGGGGAAAGGCTCGGGGTCTGGCACTGATAGTGGAGGTCAGCAGAACATCCTGCCAGAGCTTTTCTGTCGCTCTCATAATGGATATTCCATCTCCGCAGTGGCCATCGGCAGTAGACTAGCCTCTTTTTTATCTCTCCGGTTTGGAGCGTCGCCTTGACCCCTTTGGAACCTTTTTGTCCCCCCCCACCCGCCCCTCCAGGAGACTCTAGTGAACCGGACGAGCACCCCTCGTCGCACCCCTACGCCCCAGCGCGGCAGAACGCCCCGTCCTACTCTGTGACCCCCACCACCACCAACTCGTCGTCCAACACGGAGAGCACCCAGCAGCACAGCTCCCAGCCCAGCCAGCCTCCCTCCGAGGACCCCCTGGGACCGCTGCCCGACAACTGGGAGATGGCCTTCACGGAGAACGGAGAGGTCTACTACATAGAGTGAGTACCGCACCCCTCCTCCCTTACACCACCTCGTGGAACAGAAACCCACGGACATACGAACAATACCCTGCATTCTGTGTTTCGCGTTCTCCTATTGCCAGATTTGGGTTTGTTCGATTGGTATTGCTATTATGTTATTTACTGATACAGGGATGACCGACTGAGACAATGTCTCTTTTCCAGTAGTGCCTTGTTCAAAGGCAGAATATATATAAAAAACAAGATGCAAAATTATGAATACATGTATAGATGGGCTGTCTGTGTCACTTGTAAGGGTTTTTTTTTAGACTATGTATTTGTTCTCTTTCCCTGTGTGTGTGTGTGTGTGTGTGTGTGTGTGTGTGTGTGTGTGTGTGTGTGTGTGTGTGTGTGTGTGTGTGTGTGTGTGTGTGTGTGTGTGTGTGTGTGTGTGTGTGTGTGTGTGTGCATACGTTTTAGCCACAATACCAAGACCACTTCTTGGATAGACCCACGGTGCCTGGACAAGTCTTTGAAACCCCTGGAAGAATGTGAAGACGATGGTATGTATACGTGTATGTGTGTGAGGGAGTGGTGTAGTGTGATGTTCTGCCTGAAAGTCACCAGCAGTGGTAGTGTTCCCTGCCACATATACACCAGCAATTCCCTTTGTCAGTGTTGACAGCAAGACAGACCAGTTCTACCAGTGGCCGCTAGAGGGCACCGTTGGACTGCACCAACTTTTTGCTGCAAGCAGTGTTGCGTTTCAGGGCTGCATTTTCATTGGCCAAAATCATTTTAATTCCTCCCCACATCTCCTTGACCTCCTCAGCCAATGTGTATATGAGTGGGCTCAAGCAAATGTGGAGAGCAAAGGCCATTGTTGCACTATTGGAACGCAGCCCAGGCCCTGTTGCGGCATTGGTCTTCCACATCGAGCCAGGCAGCCTTGACCTGAACACATTGCTGCACTTTGTACACTTAATACACTTTAATACACTTTACTTTTTAAAATCATCGACATACAATCCACCCTCCATGCTCGTCGAAGCATGCGTAGGTGTGGTTTTTGTGTGTGTGGATGTGTGTGTGTGTTTGTGTGAGTGTATGAGAGAGTGTCAGTGTGTCTGTTTCCTATCAGATGTGTTCAGTTCATTCGTTGATGTTCATACTTATAGTGATATGGCATGATGAATGCTGTGGAGTCGGAGTCTATTTACTTTCATTCATACTTGATCAAATGTTATTGTAGCCCAACCCCCACTGCTCAATATTACGATATGTGCCTCATCTCCATCGGGGGAGTAATTTGTTTTAGAAGACAGTATTGATTTCCGCTGACGTTGATCTCATGTTATGTTTCTATGAAACAGTGCCATCTAGCGTTTTCTTTGTAGAACTGCGGCTTTTCCTGTCCTTGAGGGGTTTCTTTGTTCATGAAGCATATTGTTCTGTAAGCTCAGACACCGTTTGTTTGCATGTCACCTAACCCACTTTCCTGTTTTGTATCTTTCTCCCCTCCTCCGTTTCCTGTCCTCCTTCCCGGCCTCGCTGGCCGACGGAGCAGAAGGGGTTCACACGGAAGAGCTGGACAGTGAACTAGGTAGGCCCGCCCCCCCACCCCGCCCCACTCCAGCATTCTCTCTCTCCACCTCTCCCTCCGTCTCTCTCCATCATCTCCCTTTGTCTCTCTCCATTTGTTCCTCTCTCCTTCTATTCGTTTGTCTTTATCTCTCCTTCTCTTTATATCTCTCTCCATCTTTCCGTTTGTCCATCTCTCCTATTCGTTTCTCCGCTCCTATTCCGTTGCCGTAGTGAAGCAGCGCTCCGTGTCCACCCCCCCCCCCCCCCCCCCCCCCTTTGGAGAGCTTGTCTAACTGTATGCCGACTCGTTCTGTAATGTAATCATGCCGCTCCCTCTCCCAGCCTCCACAGCACGTTGCCCCCCTGGGGGCTTCAAACATGTCAACAATATCCACCGCACACTTCCCCCCAGTGTAGCCGTGAGCCCTGCCATATACCTTCAGAGAATAGCTGGGCTCCATTTGGTGCAGACCTGGTCTGAAGACGGTGGTTTTTAATGGGGTGGAGGCACAGCAACTCTCACACACACACACACACACGCACACACACGCTCACACTCGCGCGTCTCATCGTGCAGTAATGAGAAGTGAGAGTTGACGTTTGGCAGATTGGTGCGATGATGTTTTCCTAATGGGTCCTCTGTCTCTCACTTAGACAGGCAGGCAGGGAGGCAGAGCTATCTCGCCTTCATCTTCACAGCCTGTCTGACACACACACACACACACACACACACACACACACACACACAGTGAGTTAAATAGCCTGCCAGCCTGCACTGTGGCTGTCCACTTATTCAGTCCTGCTTAGTGTCTGGATGTACTGTCTTTTTGCAGAGACACTGTGGCATATCTGCTATGCAGCAACACAACACTTCCTGGAACAATAGGCGTTCTCCATTTCCTGCTTTGGCCGTTGCTCCTGGCTCCGTCGATCAATCATTAACCCGATCGTTCGATTGGCCAGGAAGAGCAGCTGCCCAGCCATGTCGGAGCGGAGACGGCGTCGACCATGGAGATGTTGGTAGGATGCGGAGTTCAGGATCAGCGCTTTTCTCCATCCGGGCGGTAGCTTGTCAAAGTGGACTCTCTTTTTGAATTACAGCCAGCAGTCAAGGCGCTGTCCGCGCCGCCTGCAGCTGCCCCGGTTGGAGAAACGAACGCACTCGATACCGATCGATCGACGAAGGTCGATACACGGCGGAGGGGAGCGCAATGAATTCACATATTCCATGGAAGTGGAGTGCAGGGTGTATCCTCCAGCAAAGTCTCAGCCAGTCTCACTGGGTCGGTCTTGCTCTAGAGAAATCACACGCGCCGCTGCCAGGAGAGAATGAGATGCAGGGAGTTTAACAGGCAATTTTTCTCCCTCCCACCACCCCCCGAATCCCCCCGAATCCCCCATGCTCTTCTATGATGGGTCGTAGGAGTGTAGGGCAGAGAGGGGAGGGGTGTGGGGGGGGGGAGACACACTTTGTGATGAGTGACAGATTTGTCTCTCGCTATCTCTCTCTCTCTCCGCGCCTCAGTGCTCTTCCCCTCTCCCGCATGGCTCTCTCCCTCCATTCCTTCCTCCCTTTATCCCCCCCCCCCCCCCCCACTCTCTTCTCCCGTCCCGTCTCCTCCCTGACAACGGGCAGGGTGTTATAATGGCTGCCCCCCCCCCCCCTCCCCCTACCCCTCCCCGCCGCGCTGTGTCCCGGCCCAGTGGTGCCAGGAGGACCAGACCCAGCCTGCTGTGAAATCAAGTGGGTGATTAGAATTTAGATGGATGCGAGCGCTCCGCTCCTCGCCCCGTACCCCCGGCGCCCCTACTTTCCCCCCTGCCCGCCGTATGTCCTGGTAAACAACGAGTGCACCTAGCCAGCCGCAGCCCCCGTCTGCACGGGTTTCGAAGCGCTCCGTCCCCAGCGCTTTGTCTTCTGGGAGGTGCACCGCGCAGCGCGACGCGTTCTGAAGCTGTCGGACGTCGTGGCGGGACAGCAGTCCGGTTCTGTCAATAATAATGTAGAAGACGTAGATGATTTATTAATAATAGGGCTACTCATGATACTCTAAGGCTTAGGAGTCAAAGGCCATGTGGACACACACACACACTCTCTACTAAACAGACTATTATGAAGTGTTTTGAGGCTACCTGCACCTTTTTCAGGTGACGGCGGCCAATAGATTTAGCTACACTCCGCTCCTTAACGGTCCACTTCACGAGTTGTCGTTAGGAGCGACCCCTGAACTCAGATGATGGTGTGATGACTGTGCCGGGCCCCCTGGCGGTGTGGACCCTAACGGGCTCAGGGTGCTAACGTCGTGCAGAACAGAGGCCTTTATAGCAGGGGATGGTGGGAGTCCTGCTTCTAGCCAATAGGGACTTGTGACTTTTCTATAGCGCCATTAGAACGTTCCTATAGCGCCATTACAACGTTCTAAAACAAGGAGCTACTTTAACAGGAGCTAACATTATTGCGTGGATCCATTCTAAAAAACACACAATCAAGGTTCTCCCCTCTCCGCTTTTTATCACATCCTCCTCTCCCTCTTTCATCCTCATCTGCTCTTCCCTCTCTCCGTCGGGTGAATGGGGTGAACGTGTTTCGTGAAAGGGGGGGGGTCTGTCCGGAGGACGTCTTGGGTGGAGGTGTCAGCCCGTTCGCCTGGTTACCTGACGTCGGTCGGATTGTTCAGGGGGGGCCCAGGCAGACTTGACGCCTCGCCCAGGAGACGGGCGTCCTGACAGGCCCTCCTCCAGCCTGAACACTGGACGCACCGACACGGCTAACATCATGTCCCCCTCTCTCTGTCTCTCCAGAACTACCCACAGGATGGGAGAAAATAGACGACCCAGTCTACGGGGTCTACTATGTTGAGTAAGTGACGCGTGCTCACACACACACACACACACTAACACACATGCACACACACACACACACACACACACACACACACACAAAAGTCAGTCCCCAGTTTATTGTGAAACAGCACAGGGAACACTCCATCTCTGGGATTTTGGTCCCTACCACTGTAGGAGAATGTAGGCCAATTTTGTTTGTGCCACGGCCATTGCCGTGTCTGTGCGTGTCTGCGTGTGTCTGTTTTCCTCATTTTGCGTGAGACCCTTGGGTCGAGGCCTTAATATGAATACAATTCTTATTTTTTGATGTTCAAAGTCAAACCTCAGAGACAGATAGAACATCTCGTTCTGTTTCGGGCCTCGGCGTTATTTTTCTCCCTCAACATTCGTTATTCCAACATTCCCATGTTCACCGCGTCACTTCCCGCCATGTCTTTGTTGACTTCGAACTGTCATTTTTGCTGTTGGGGTTACACAAGTGTCTGAGGATGAAGGTGCATTTCAAATCAAAATGGCTACCTGTGAGTGTGTGTGTCTGACATGGAGACTGGTGTCACCTATTCCTTTACAGCGTGCGTGTGATAATCTCTTCTTTCTCCTCCCCGTCCTCCCCTCCACCTCCTCGGTTCGTTTCGGTGACGCACTCTTCTGCTCCGTCCCTCCGCTCCACTGTCAACCCTCCTCTTCATCCCGTTAAACCACTTCCTCATTTACTTCTTGCACTTTCTCTTCCTCCACTTTCTGTCCCTGTTCATCCTCCGCCCTCTTCTTCATTTCCACCCCCCCCCCCCCCCCCCCCCCCCCTTCTTCTCTTTCTCTCCCCCCAGTCACATCAACAGGAAGACCCAGTACGAGAACCCGGTGCTGGAGACAAAGCGGCGGCGCCAGCTGGAGCAGCAGCCACCCGAAGGTGAGCGCTACATCCGAGGTTCGTTTCCAGCCCCTGCCAGGGCGTCATTTCCTTTCTTTCTATTCACATGTGAGAGAGAGAGAGAGAGAGAGAGAGAGAGAGAGAGAGAGAGAGAGAGAGAGAGAGAGAGAGAGAGAGAGAGAGAGAGAGAGAGAGAGAGAGAGAGAGAGAGAGAGAGAGAGAGAGAGAGAGAGCGAGAGAGAGAGAGAGAGAGAGAGAGAGAGAGAGAGAGAATGCGGGAGTGAAATGAAGAGAAATGGAGAGAAAGAGAGCGTTTGTGTTTGTGTCACTAATATGTGTACTACTGTTGTTGCTTGCTGCTGCTGCTTTATGATTTGCTAAGTAACCTGCCATTACTACATACCTATGATTTACAGCCCCCGGTGGCCTTTCTTTGATTACTTTTGAGTTTGCAGTCTTGCTTCTCTATGTTAAGGTTGGTAACAGGTAAGTAGTGTGATAAATGCTGTGCGTGTGCTTCGACTGTTACTGTAAACAAAACCAAAAAAAAGACTTTTATAATGATGTCGTCAAAATGGCCGACGTTGTTTGCTCATCAGGCAGAGCCATCCTGAAGGATGTTATGGAGGGGTGGGTATAGCCTCTCTCGCCTTCCCTTCCGTTTGTATGAGGATGTTATGCATGAAAATCATTAGTTTCAGACGCAGGTGGCGCCGCCTGGGACCTCTCCTAGCGCTGGGCGTTTTGCCGAGCCAGCAGAACGCGGGCCTCAGACTCCATTTACCCGCTGCATGCTCCCCTCTTCAAAGCTCAATAACTCCTTTAATTCAATACCCTCTTATTCGTGTTCCGCCTTTGATTGCGTGTTGAGGCCCAGCATAGCAATGAAGATGGCGAGGCTCTAATGTACTCTTTTTGAGGGTGGCCGCCCGCGACGCTAATCTATAAGGCCGGCCATGTTGGCTCAGTTTCCCCTGCCGTCCACCGTAACACCATAGGTAGTAGTGCAACTGTGTTACCCATGTCAGACACCATGACCAGGAAGTGTGCCCCTCCTTCCTATGCTTCTTGCAGAGTGGATCGAGGACGCCACGCTGGCAGGCGCACCGCTGGCCAACTACGGCAGCCAGCCCCATGAGACCTACAGAGACCCCCAGAGCAGACCCCCGCTGCCCCCCAGCCTCGCCCCCAAACGTAAGGCCCCGCTCACCTTGGACAACCCCATGCTCCGTAACACACACACCTCATGTTCACTACACTGTGGACCATAGTGTGAGCAGGGGGTTTTGCTTTGTGGAGTACATGCTGAATGTTAACTAGACCAAAGTTGGACGCATGTTTTTTCTGCTGAGCGCTAAAACCTGATTTAACACCTCCCGGTTGTGTTAAGAAGTTTGAAGCGCCACAAAATCAGAGAAGAAAATCTCACCACATAACATCGTTCAAGAAGTGTTATTTTAGCTCCTATCGAGATGCAGTGTGTTAAAATCCTTTTCTGGTGTGTCGAGGCATTCTTACTACAATTGTTAGAAACACATACACACACACACACACACATGCACACGTACACACACCTACACACAGGGCAAGACAGAGAGAAGAGGGGGGGGGGGGGGGGGGTACACGAGGCCTTCCCTAATTGCGTGGCGTACCGAAGCCGTTGTGCCGTGCCTGGCAGAGGAGTGTGTTCCCAGCTCCCACCAGCACCAGCAGCAGCAGCAGCCTGTCTAATTAGACCAGTGGAATCTGTGGCCAGCCTCCTCCACGCACGCGGGGGAATCGGTGTCCTCGCCGCCTCCTCCCTCCCTCCCTTCCTCCCTCCCTTCCTCCGTTCAACGCTTGCTTTTGTTCTTTTCTTTTTCAAATCTTTTTGTCTTTTGGACGCTGCGTAGTCTTTGTCTTGACTGTTACGCTTCTTCGTGTTTTTCGCTAACACACTCGTTGAGTCTTTCTCTCTCTCTCTCTCTCCCACTTTCTTTCTCTCTCTTTCTCTCCCTCATTCTGTCTCTTTCTCTCTCTCTTTTTCTCTCACTCTCTCCCTCTCTCTCTCTTTCTGTTTTTCTCTCTCTCTCTTTCTGTCTCTCTCTCTCTTTCTTTCTCTCTCTCTTTCTCGGTCTACGACTGTTGGTCTCTTCTCTGTCCGTGGGGCTATCCGAGGCCATGAGACTCCTCTCGACAAACGGACTGTTGCAGTTTGTTGATTTTCCTCACACCTTTGACGTGCCTGCGCACCCCATCCTCTTTAACATTCAAGCGGCCCGTTTGGAGAATCACGGTCAAATCGGAAAGGCTCCCTGCCCACACAAACACAAACACACACGCACCAACACAAGCGAACACGGAGACGCGACGGCAGAGGCGGGCAATTCATTCATCGTTGGGACGGCCGTGGGACGGCTTCCCAGCGTCTGCCTTTTCACTCTGCCTGCCGACCTCTCTCAACGCCGGCGCTCTCCGTGGCCTTCGCTCCTCGTGCAGTGCTCACAGCCTCCACGCGCTCTCGAGCCCTCGCTCGCTCCATCTCCACTCATCTCTTTGACAGGATATCACTCCGTATCTGTCGAGCGCCGTCGGAATCTCGTCACTTCTTTCATTTCTTTCCCCGCTCCCCTTCCTCTCTCTCTCTCTCTCTCTCTCTCTGTCTGTGTGTCTCTCTCTCTCTCTCTCTCTCTCTCTGTGTCTCTCTCTCTCTCTCTCTCTCTCTCTATCTCTCTCTCTCTCTCTCTCTCTCTCTCTCTCTCTCTCTCTCTCTCTCTCTCTCTCTCTTTCTCTCTCGCGCGCTCCCCTGTTGTAGATTGTAGTAATGTGTCTCTCTTCATTCAGATTCACCTCGCATACTCACGCTCCCTGTTTCATTCAGTCTCAGCGCCCTCCCTCATTTCCCTGAGAGATTGAAAAAGTACGATGGAAATAAGAGAGGGGGAGAGACTATTTGAGATTAAAGAACAGGGATTAAGATTAGAGATAGTTCTCAGAGCAGTTTTTGTTTCATAAGACTTCCTTCTAATGCTTTAGAGAGAGAGAGCGTGTGCGTGTGCGTGTGCGTGTGTGCGTGCACGTGCGCGTGCGTGCTCGGTGATGACAATCCCTAGTTACCATATCAGAGATACAAAGTTGTCAGAGAGGGTCTGTCAAATAGCTGTCTTCCACCGCACCGTGTGCAGTGGCAAATTCTCTTGTTTCACGCAGCGTTCTGTAAAACGTTCATTTCAATCGTTGTCTGGGAAGGGGAGGGCCCCTCTCTGACGGAAACTACACACTCCTGAGTGTCCAGAACAAATAAAGCCACCCGTCGTAACTCTTTTACCAGCTATAAAACAAAGTGAACATATCTTTATTTATAAACGTGTAACACCACGGAACTCACTGCTGCCAGTGTGATGGGTGCCCAATACCCTGGCAAATTAGACTACAAGTCCCAGAATCCATTTTTTTTTCTTAACCTAAGAAGCGATTTTGGCAGCACGGTGGCTCGGTGGTTAGCACTGTTGCCTCACAGCAAGAAGGTCCTGGGTTCAATCCCCACCTGACCCAAGGGCGTTTCTGTGTTTTGCACTGGGTTTCCTCCGGGTACTCCGGTTTCCTCCCGCAGTCCAAAAACATGCAGGTTAATTGGTGACTCTAAATTGCCCGTAGGTGTGAATGTGAGTTGTTGTCTGTCCCTATATGTCGGCCCTGTGATAGACTGGCGACCTGTCCAGGGTGTACCCCGCCTCTCGCCCTGTGTCCGCTGGGATAGGCTCCAGCCCCCCCGTGACCCTGTACAGGATAAGCGGTAAAGTTAATGGATGGATGGATGGAAGAAGCGATTTTGACTTAATCACACTAGAGTTGTGTTTCCTGTGGCGTCATCACCTTGACCCATTCTCCACTAGGTGGCTGTGGAGCTGTGGAGGCAGAGCCAGGAGCCACGGCAGTTGGCAGTAGGCAGTATTACAGCAGGTTATAGCTGTCACTCTCAGACTCTGAATGTGGTTAAGGTGAATTAGTAATAGCGTGTGTTTGTTCTGTTCCATGGGTTATTGTACGCGTCTACTCTCCTCCGCTCACGTTTAGCTAAACGCATCTCTTAAGGTTCAATCCACGGGAAAAATCTAAAGTCGATGATGTTTGCGCCCTGCTAACTTTAGTCTGTTTGGTGTGACTCTGTGTGCCTCCCCCCGTGCAGGAGGCAAGCCGTTCTTCACGAGGAACCCGGCGGAGCTGAAGGGGACCTTCATCGACACCAAGCTGAAGAAGAGCCGTCGCGGGTTCGGCTTCACCGTAGTCGGGGGCGACGAGCCCGACGAGTTCCTGCAGATCAAGAGCCTGGTGCTGGACGGACCGGCCGCGCTCGACGGCAAGATGGAGACCGGTGGGTGTAGAGGATTACAGGACTGGGAACATATAGACTGGCTATGAGTACAGGACTGGGAACATATAGACTGGCTATGAGTACAGGACTGGGAACATATAGACTGGCTATGAGTACAGGACTGGGAACATATAGACTGGCTATGAGTACAGGACTGGGAACATATAGACTGGCTATGAGTACAGGACTGGGAACATATAGACTGGCTATGAGTACAGGACTGGGAACATATAGACTGGCTATGAGTACAGGACTGGGAACATATAGACTGGCTATGAGTACAGGACTGGGAATATATAAACCAGCTATATAGACTAGCTATTAGCACAGAACAGGGAATATATAGACTAACTATATAGACTATATAGACCGCAGACTAGCAACTAGTACAGCACAGGGATAATTGACTAGCTATGAGTACAGAACAGGGAATATAGACCAGCTATGAGGAAATATCCAGTGTTAGTGGATAGTGTAACATTGGCAAAATTCCTATCCATGCTGGTTAGTAATACTACTTGAATATACATTTTAAAAAACATATTAAGAAAGATGACATACATGTAGCATAATAAAGTATTTGAACAACATTGGTTGAATAGTAAAATTGATTAGCACGCTTTGCAACCTGCCTCTCCCTTTCAGGCGACGTGATCGTGAGCGTGAACGACACGTGCGTGCTGGGCTACACCCACGCCCAGGTGGTCAAGATCTTCCAGTCCATCCAGATCGGCTCCATGGTCAACCTGGAGCTGTGCCGGGGCTACCCGCTGCCCTTTGACCCCGACGACCCCAACACCAGCATGGTGACCTCGGTGGCCATCCTGGAGAACAAGGAGCCCATCATCGTCAACGGGCAGCAGGAGGGCGGCGGGCCGGGCGGCGGTGGCGGCGGCGGCTACAACTCGCCCTCCAGCCACGGCAGCCTCAGCAACGGGGCGCCGGGCGGGGGAGGCGTCGGAGGAGGAGGGGGCTCGTCCTCGCTGGCGTCGGGTGCCGTCCCCGTCAACGGCCTGCCCCGCGGCCCCCACAGCCCCTCCTCGGCCCAGGGCGGCGCGCCGGACGGCTACCCCAGCAGCGAGCAGGTGACGCTGGCCTCCTCCATCGCCACGCAGCCCGAGCTCATCACCGTGCACATGGAGAAGGGCGACAAGGGCTTCGGCTTCACCATCGCCGACAGCCCCGGCGGCGGCGGCCAGCGGGTCAAGCAGATCGTGGACTACCCGCGCTGCCGCGGCCTCAAGGAGGGCGACATCCTGGTGGAGGTCAACAAGAGGAACGTGCAGAGCCTCAGCCACAACCAGGTGGTGGACCTGCTCAGCAAGTGTCCCAAGGGCAGCGAGGTCACCATGCTGGTGCAGAGAGGTGGGTGGACCCACGGCGTGCCTGCTACTGTGTGGAGAGGAGGAGGAGGAGGAGGAGGAGGAAGAGGGGGGCGAGAGGGAGAGGTTGATAGAGGTACAGGCGGAGAGAAGTGAAGAGGGTTAGGAAGGCGACTGAGAAAGAAAAGGAGGGAGGACATCCGAGAGAGCCGAAAGGGAGAGGCAATGAAGCGAGTGAGCAAAGGTTTTCAGACGGAGGAGGGATAGAGAAGGTTGAACGTTTTTTTTTAAAGGGAGTGAATGCGAATGAGTGAATAAGAGGGAACGCTGTTGCGCTGAATGAATTGGCAGAGACTAAGAAAGAAAAGAAAGAAAGAAAGAAAGAAAAGAAAGAAAGAAAGAAAGGAAAGAAAGAAAGGCTCACCCAGACCCCTGGAGACAACGTGACAAAGGCTGTCATAGCCTCGTCAGACGGGACCAGCAAATGGATTAGTTGTTCCACGGCGTGGAGGCAGCTCTGCCTTCTGGCTGATTCATTGGAGGAGCCGAGAGAGCGCCGCCATCTTTACTGTACCGCTAAGTGCTCGGAGTGGGCAGAGGAAATTGAGTCGACTGTCCCTCTGTCTCTCTCTCTCTCTCTCTCTCTCTCTCTCTCTCTCCTCACCATATTTCTCTCTGTCCCTCTTTTTCCCCCTCTCCGGCCCTCGTATTAATCGGCCACATTACTCTGGAGCACCAATGCACACAAGACCATAAAAATGCTACAAGCCCGGCCTTAATGGCTTGTCAATAAAACACGGGCCCCTTTTAGCCCAGCGCGCGGAGCGTCGACAGGCGCAATGGGAGCGTTCGGGAGCATGGCTCATTGGCCCTCTGATCAATTTAATATCAAGCTCATATCAAATCCCGCAGTTTTTTTTTTAATGTTTTCTCTCTCGACGTTGCCGCGCGTTCACGAGCGCAGCGCGACTAACCAAGACAGGCGGTGACGGAATGCAGCCATCGCCGTCAAGGTTACAGCTTTTATGTCCATATA
>JAPMUY010009628.1:0-17500 GCA_026901105.3 Galaxias olidus
TGACATTGTAACATTGTGATGTAACATTGTAACATTGTGACATTGTGATGTGACATTGTGACATTGTGACATTTGTAACATTGTGACAGTGTGACATTGTAACATTGTAACATTGTAATTAGACGACTGGACGCTGAACATTCCTGCTCATGACTGACTGACCATAAGGAGTTCTCTGAAATCAAATGACTCTCATAGTCTGTTCAACAATGACATGTAAACACAGCATGTTTGAAGGCCAATGTGTGGTAACTGGAAGATGTTACTATTTAATATTCACGTTGAAATATATAAAATGTGACCGTGTGGAGGGTATTAAAAACAACCTAAATAAATACTGATGTACAAAGGATGCATGTTAGAGACAAAAAAAGAAAGGTCAATTCAACCTTGGCTTTTTAAAAACATCAAATGGAAGTGTTCGGTTTCCAGTAGGTTGTTTGTGTGCTGAAAATATTTCACGGTAAATTTCACTAAGGGTGAAATGCCTTCATCTGGAAAAATTCTGACATTTTACTCTTTTTTAGTCCCAATCCTGCCAGTGCATCATGTGTCTTTTTTATTCATTTAAATGTGGGTGGTGGCTTGATATAAAGTGTTTTGAAGATCCCTTTGGAGCTGATGGGGTGGCAGGTATCCGTAATATGAAAAATGACAGAATATCCGGAAGTGTTTTCCAATAGATCTCTCTACGTAGTCTCAGTTGTGCTGAAGCGTTTTAAGGCCATTTGCACACAAAGTACCTGGCACCCCTTTTCCATCATCGCCCTCACATTTATATCACTGCCTTAAGTCTCCTAAACGCTGTGCCTGAAGAATCCAGCCCAGCTGTGCACTTTTACGGCTCCTCTTAATGTACTGTAAAGCACATCAAATATGAATGACTTCCTTCTCTGCCAGCTCTCTATTTTACACCGGGGTTTTTTTTTTCGTTTTTTTTTTTATCCATTTTGAACTCCCATTTATTTATTTGAAGGCAGATGCAGTTTTATGTCCTCGGCCTAGCTGCGAAGGGCTGCTTTGAAATGCAAATTAAGTTATGACTGAGTGATTTTCGCGAACGGTTTACAAGCTGGCAGCATGACAACACGTCCGAAGGGAGACATTTTGTTTTTTTTCCCAGTCCCAGTTAGAGCTCACTTTGACTCTCCTAGAGAGCTCCATGTACTTTCAGAGGACACCCTGGGACATGGCAACTCACTTCAACTTTCTTTAATGAACTCTCAGCGATGCACTGACAATGCATCATACCCTGCCATTCCAACCCTGAAAGCCAACACCTTTTTTTAACGCACAAATCCCAGTAAAGTCCGTAATCTTGTTTATTTTCACTATAATGACATCCTTGCCAATTGAAAACGGAAGCCTCCTTTTTCCAAGAAACTTTCATCAAAATGTAAGTGCAAAATTCAAAGGAAGTCTGAAGTACAAATTCAATTATTGAAGAGAGTGGCTGCCTATTGGCCTCAGTATATGCACTTAACTAGACACTTAACTCGACGTCTCAGGTAATGACCTTCCTCAGTCATATACTGGGTTTTAGTAGCTCTTGGGCTGAAATGGATCTCTTTATCCGCATCTCATTGGATCCCTCTCGGTAAAGGTGGAGTGTAACGGCCTTCTAACTAAGCCCCAGATTTCACGTCAGTGGTCTCACACACACCTTGATAAAAACACGTATCCCTTCCTTTTCTCTTGTTACTAACACCCTTACCTCACTGACAGATTCCTAGCAGCAAGCTCCCCCTAATAGGTTTCCAACCCTGCCCCCCCCAACACACACACACACACACACACACAGACACACAGACAAACAGACACACACACACACATATACAGACACACACACACACACACACATGCACACAGACAGACACACATATACAGACACACACACACACACACACACACAGACAGACACACATTTACAGACGCACACACATACACACACACACACACACACACAGACACGCACACAGACACACATATACAGACACACACACACACACACACACACACAGTAATAACAGAGAGATGAATGCACTATTCCGCCACTCTTCAAAGTGCCATGCATGTTCCAGTCCCCTGCCACTCCCTGTAGACATTACCACGTATGACACATAACAACCCCTGCTCCTCCACTGACACCCAGTCAAGATAGGAGCACACCGAATGGTGAACATGTGCAGCGTGACTGATCTCTGACCCTGCCATGCGCCTCGCCCAAAGGAGAGTGGAGTAGGGGGGGGAGTAAAGACACGCTTAGTCATTAGGAGGATGCATTAGGACTCTCACATGGGAGAGATGAGAGAATTTGTACATGGAGCTTGGAGGCCCCTGACAGCAGCAAGTGTTCCGGGCCCCTCGTAGTGGACGACACCTCGCTCGCTCTCTCCATCTGTAGATGTGCAGTGATAGAGAGACATGGGGCTGGACGTAACTTAATGCCCCACAACACCGAGACTGAAAAACATCAAAGACGGCCCGCTGAATGAGAGAGTTTACGGGCAAAACACTCGAATGCATACATTAACCTGGACACATTCATGAGAAAAAAAAACTAAAAAGAACTCCCATGTGCTAAATGAGAAGAGCATCCTAATTATAGTTGATGTGACTATAAACAAGGCCGGTGTCGTTACCTCGACGTTTATGGCGTTGAAAAGGAGGTCTGCTCGAGCCGTAAAGGCAGCCAGCAGCGCCTGTCGGCGTCGTGATTTCACCTGGCGAAGCGGCTCCTCCAAATCAAGGCTAAGTGGCGGATTCATCAGTGTCCCGCCAAGGCGGAACTCGGCTAGCGGCTGAGGCGGCGGCGGCGGTGTTCCGAGGGACCCTGATTGGGACAAATACGTCTCCTCTCGGTGTCAGCTCTCATTCAAACGATCGGAGCGCTCCGTGGAAAGAAAGACAAATGTTTTGATTAGGGGTCTCTCTCAATGTCGCCGAGGCTGACGGATAAAGGAGCTAAGGAGGGCACAAACGAAGGGAAAGGGACGTCTTAATGGCTCGTGTGTGTGTGTGTGTGTGTGTGTGTGTGTGTGTGTGTGTGAGTGTGTGAGAGTGTGTGAGTGTGTGTGTGGGGAGAGGCCGTCATATGGGCTTTTAATGGACAGGAGGAAGCTCTGTGTGTGCATCCTTTTAATGGCTCCCAGGTCAGAACATGCATTTATTTATGTTGTTCCTGCCTCCAGATACAAATTGTGCACCATTGGTAAGTGTTGAGTTATCGGATACTTCAAGCGTTCAATCACCAACCATTATCTTTTTATTAACGGAGCAGAATGTCCCCCTTAGAAGACCCAGTTCATTTTGGATAGTAAAGATATAACATTCATCACAATGGTTCACCTCAACTCTCCATTCTATTAAAGTTCTCCCTAATCCTCATAACAAGCTGCCAGTCTGCCTCGTTATTCTCTGTAGTTGTTTGATGACCAGTATTTGAAATCCTGCTGCTATTGAAGCATCTCCGTGATAAGAAAAGCATTTATTTGCAAGAGAGATATGTTATGCCAATCACTTAATATACTATATTATACTATATAATATATGCATGCGGAGGTTCTATCACTTTGACCAGATTTGAATTTATCTCGGTACAGTCGACCTGGTGCACCCTAGATTCAGATGTTTCTTGATCTAGGAGAGCCTTGGGATTACCCAGACTGATTAGGACTTGCTTTATTAACATGAAAAGTCTAGATATGGATTTTAATTTGTAAAGTTGTCCTCTCATTTCCCAAATTATTTATCTTTCTTTCTTTCTTTCTTTCTTTCTTTCTTTCTTTCCGTTTTTGTTCTCCCAAGATTTTCCATCCCTCTCTCTTTATCTCTTTTTGTCTCTTCGTTGCCTTGGCTGTGTTTTAGAGTCTTTTGTACTTGCAGTGGGTGAATCAATCGAAGAAATCAAAGTTGCTGAAGCGCCACATCTCTCCCCATCCCTCCTGCTTTCTACATGTTTTCAATCTGCCAGAAATGAAGCTGACTCAATGCGCCTTCTGATGTCCTAATACAGCAGTGTTTCTATTGCACTCTCATTCTTGTCTTTGCAAGTCCACAGCTTACTGTGAATAGGGAAGAAAACCACACAAACATGTTAGATTTTAAAAAAGCAACCCTGAAAAATAGCATCTCAAGTCTGCAGTGAAACGCAGAAAAGTAATACGGAGAAAACTAAACAAGATGTAATACAATTACTTTTGTGTGCAGCACTCAACAACAAACTATTCTGTCATAGCCTTACCAGAATATATATTTGTATATAGTCTGAGAAAGAATATGCCCTGGCTGGTGCTTTAAGGATGAACTAAAATTAAATGTGTAATTGCCATTATTAGTACACCTTGCCTTCTTCATGATCAGCCAAACTCTAAATGCAAATACATATGTTCATTCAAACTGCCAACAAATTAACTTTCTATTTTAGCAAACAATATCTTGTTACGTTTGAACGTGGGTTTAATTTTCTTCAAATTAAGCAGTCGAGAATAAATTAAACACGTTTTCTGACCTTATGTGACACAGAGCAGAAGCCATGGACTTTAATTCTAAATGTTTTGATCTAGCTCTGGATTTAATCTGTCTCACAAAGTACTTTTTGCTTGCCAGCCCAGATTTTGGCTGACAGTAACAACAGCAGTGTTACTCTTCATTGATGAGGGTATGTAAGGACAGCACTGATTAGTGGATCCCTACTAATGCCATGTATATGGAAAGCAAGACCCTCTTCCATACATCTATGAACCAATACTGCCAATACTAAATTGTTGTATAATTATCTAAATCAACCCAAATTAAAGTTCCATATCTCTGTCGCATTTCAATTCTCACCCTGAATATGTTGAGATGCTGCCACATTCTCTCAACTTCAACTTAAAATAAGACAATTGCAACACAATGCTAGGTATAGGTTCCATCCATCCATCCATTTTCCGCCGCTTATCCGGGGCCGGGTCGCGGTGGCAGCAGGCTCAGCAGGGAATTCCAGCCGTCCCTATCCCCAGCAACGTTTTCAAGATCCTCCTGGAGGATCCCGAGGCGTTCCCAGGCCAGACGAGATATATAATCCCGCCAGCGTGTTCTGGGTCTACCCCAGGGTCTCCTACCAGTAGGGCGTGCCCGGAAAACCTCCAACGGGAGGCGCCCAGGAGGCATCCTGATCAGATGCCCGTACCACCTCATCTGGCTCCTTTCGACGCAAAGGAGCAGCGGCTCTACTCCGAGCTCCCTCCGGATGACCGAGCTCTTTACCCTATCCCTAAGGCTGAGCCCAGCCACCCTACGGAGGAAACACATTTCAGCCGCTTGTACTCGCGATCTTATTCTTTCGGTCACTACCCAAAGCTCATGACCATAGGTGAGGGTTGGAACGTAGACTGACTGGTAAATCGCGAGTTTCGCCTTTCGGCTCAGCTCCTTCTTCACCACGACGGTCCGGTACAACGCCCGCATTACTGCTGATGCTGCACCAATCCGCCTGTCAATCTCGCGCTCCATTTTTCCCTCACTCGTGAACAAGAACCCGAGATACTTGAACTCCCTCGCTTGGGGCAGCAACTCACTCCCAACCCGGCACACTAATAAATCAGAAGTTGAAACACAAAGACAAAGCATTATAAGGTGTAGATAGACTCTCTTCAAACTGTTGTCTCTACTTTAGGCTAAGGTGATAGTTCCATTGCATGTAGTAAACAGCTGTTCCAGTTGAACTTCAGAAGCAAGCCAACAAATCCTGTTCCTTCATGACAGTGATTGTGAGATGGATCTATTGTTGTCAGAATACAACCTTGATGGACTAGACAACTTAGTGTTTTCTTGTACTATCTGTAACCACAGGATCGCCAAAGACTGCATCTGGCCCCGTTAGCTCGTCACTATCCATCATATGAAACGTGGAAACCATCAATGGCATGGGAGGAAGGATCACTGGAGAACCCCTTCTGTTGCCTGGAAGGCCTTTAAGTACTTTGGACCTAATTTTTATGACAACTGCCAGAAACATGCAGGCTGCATAAAGATTTAATAGAAGCTCTCGTGCACTTAAGACACTTGAAAGTCCAACGTCCACCAAGACAGACTACTTCCCCCGTGGCATTTATGATGAAGCGTGCCCCACATGATGAAGGGACCATCATTTTATTTATTTTTTTTTAAAAAGTGATCATTGTCGGGAATCCGTCTTGATCGCGCCTTAGCAAACCGCCCTGCTCCTAGTAATGTGTGGTGCGAGAGAGGGCATCATAAATTCTGAGGCTCAGAATGTTTATCCTCCCCGCTCCGTGTGTTCACAGTCCCGTCAGACAAATCTTCATTAGAGATGCAGCCTTCTTGTTGCTGATAGGCTGGCCGGGTCACTGTTTGTTTCACCAGTGGACGGACGGGGAAATGGATTACGATGACAAAGATAGAAGGGGAAGCAACGCCTCATCCAATGTTTTTATGAAATATTCATTATCGTTCGCCGCAATTATCATTTTGCCAGCTGAGGCTCGGGAATTGAATCTCGTCCGTAATGATGAAGTAGGGCATTTGGAGGGCAAGCAGATAAAGACTCACCATAGTTCCATATCTTATCATTTGTCTGCCAATTCTAGAGTGTGCAGACTGGAGAGTATTTTTATCCAGTGAGCCAAACATATACGTACTTCTAACTTTGCACAGTTGTAGTTCATTATATATATATAATGTATATATATGCCTACAGTATATTTATGCCTTCCAAGTTAAGTTGTGAGACAAGTCTGCTGACTAAAATACTCAATTCAATTTGAAAGCAATAAACGTCTTTCAAAACACACTTTTAATTTGTTATTGTAGTAGGCTGAGGATGAAAGCAATTACTGTCTGACAAACTTGGTTATTTGAAACACCTCATGCTGGGCATTTCAGGCTAACTACTAGCCAACTAAACAGTGCCAGTCTGCACTCAGACATGCCGATGATTATGTCCCCCTGGGACAATATGAAACGTTTCTCTGAAAGGTTGAGATGAGCATTGCACTGGGTCTGAGCATGAGGGAGAGTGATCGTGGGTTTTGAGGGGTGGGTCTACTCTACAGTCGCACATACAATTGATCAAAAAGTCACAAGTCATGGCTTAACCAGTTTGGGTGACCAAACAGCAGAAAAGAGCCCCTGTAATTGCTCCATTAAACTCTATTAGGCCCTAAATCAATCAAGGGTAATCAGACTTAACAGGCAAATGATGTGGTGACTCTCAATCTCTCGATATTGAAAGTCATTAGAATGATATGAATGAAATAAAGTGGAATGATATGCCATTTTGAATGTGACCTTCAGTCAT
This sequence comes from Galaxias olidus, assembly GCA_026901105.3. NCBI lineage: Eukaryota > Metazoa > Chordata > Actinopteri > Galaxiiformes > Galaxiidae > Galaxias > Galaxias olidus. Next base: position 7,304 of record JAPMUY010009628.1, read on the forward strand.
GGTGTGGACATTAACGGGGCATTTACAGATTCTCCTATAATGTCCCCTTATCTCTTTTCACAGATCAAGAAGCTCCATTCAAGCAATCTCATTTAGGCATTTACCAGCGTGTCAATTCAAAATGTTACCATCAACGTAAGCGGAAGTTGGAATGGGACGCATAAAAGCATCGACTTGTCGAAAGAAAACACTCCAGTTTACGATCTCCTAATGAATGAATGCTCCTCACAGCAGGCTATGGTGGGGTTTTTGAATTAGCGACTGTGCTCTACAGATAATTAAGTGTGTCAATCACAGCCCACAGTTTTAGCGTGAGAGCGGTGGAGTGGTTGCTGTGTGATTGATCAGCACCCGGTGATGAAAGGCGAGAGTAAGTGTCTCCATCTTGAATCAAAAAAGACAAATAATGTTGTGATAGGTGAAGGGGGGGGGGGGGTGATTGTATTCACCAAACATGGCATTCCGCTTGAGTAACGGAGAGGACAAGGCCACATGATTTGAGTTGAGTGAAACAAACTATTGAAATGACAATCAATTTAGTGTTCTGCCCAGAGTGGTTGTAAAGATTGTTTGCTAAAGCGCGACCTTCAACACAGTTGAGATTCGTAAAGGGTTCTTAACAACACGTCATTGGAATGCATTTAAACCCACATCCTAAGGGAAGTTACAGCTCACTTTATAATTTCCCTCCTTTTTACCTGACGCCATTTCAACCTAAAATCATTTTAAACAGCTTTAAAGGGTGAGGTTGAAGAGTTCCTACTTAGACATCATAATTTCCCCTCGATCGCATTCAATGTTTTTGCAATGGTTGCATTTTTCCCCTTGCTTTTGTGAAAATATTGTGCTTTTAAGAGATTGAATTTCCTTTTCCTTCCCTGGTGGTCCTGAGTGGGTTCCTGACCCTGAAAATGTACAGTAGTCCACAGTATATGATGCTCAGTATCGAATTATAGTGGCACTATAGCATAGAGCTCAACACAGGAGCTCAAAGCAACATCACGAGAAATTTGACAGTTTTTTTCCCCGAGATGGCTAATAAAAGATTGGTGTGGGAGAATTAGCCTGCCAGACGGATGCTGGGGGCAGATACAAGCATGAGCTTTAGATATAAACATTTGTGCTTTGGGTGCTTTGCGGAGAGGGATTGATCTGTTGATCGGGTCACACCCAATAACCAAATTCAATTAAGGAGAGAGATGAGGCTTAGATGGAGGAAATCCTTATTGCTTGGGTTTGTGTTTGCTGTGGTCCTCGGGCTGGGATTAGTGGCCACACCATTGGAGTCTTTTGCCCGTGATTAAAGTCCACAGCGACTGAAACGGGCACGGTTGAAAAGGCTTGTTGCTGCCCTGGGGTTCATTTGTGTGTGGTGTTCGTTTTTCATATTCGAGAAAGAAAAGTACAATGAAGTCAGACAATCTTTGAGAGGGAAGGATGTTTTTAACTTGCATGCATCCTTAAAAAAATCGCAGTATTAGTGTTGATTATCTAGTTTTTAGGTGAACAGTGTTGAGAGAAAATCAGAAGGTGGACTAGACTGACATGCATTGGATGTGTATGTGAGATATCTATCTAGCTAGTTTACTGTTTCCGTAAACTAAAGGTTGATTGCCTTCCCCTAAGCACAGGTGGATTACTGTAGCTGCCCAAAGCCCCCCGTTGCCTCACAGCCAATGATTAAGGCAGTGCGCCACACATCAAGGAAGTTAGGAAGCGAGGGGCGGCATATCAAGTGAAGGTAATGTTGCCATGGCAGTTGACCACCGCTGATACGACTCCCTGTTGTGAAGTCCTCGTATCCAAATACTTCCTGATTAGATTCCTTGGTCAGGCCTGCGTGGCAGGCATTGTGGTGGCGGACACTCTGATTAGTCTTGTTGAGTGGGACTAGATGTGCGTGGCCGTAATGGTAATTTGCCAGTTTGATTGTCGCTGAGCGTTGCTAGATTGGGGGGTCTGAAGCGCCACAGTTTAGCGACGAGTCAAAATAGCAGAGGAGAATGTGCCGGAGCAGCGGCGACTCCAACGGGTAAACACATTATTTGAAGTGAAATGAAAACATTAGGGGAAGGCAAAGTGCTTGCCACATTAGGAGGGGCTATGCATACGTGCTTTATTGCTCGCTTCTAAAATACCTTTCCATTCCCAATCAAGAATCCCTCGTCGCTAAGTGAAATTGGCACTGCAAGCACAATCAAAAGCAGTGTGAATGCACTGATTCATCACGGTAACGCTAGCATGGAATCATATATTTAGTTGGATAGGCATCTGCAGGCCAATGGCGTTGCTCTTCTGAATCCGTCCAATCACGTGTGATTCATATCACTGGGTCCCTCCCACACAATAGAAAGGCTAATACAGTCACACGACAACAGTCAAATAGATTGCAGCAAAATAACAATGTGCTGCTTTTCTAACGCCATTGCTGATTAAGATAACTGTCGACGAAATAGCCACCAATTTTTTTGTATGAAATAGCCGTGAACTTTGATGGTATGACTTCATTTGCAGCATTATTGTGGTACCCACTGTTGAACAACCTAACAGTCACCACACCGCCTATCCACTGGGGTTCATGTTGAATGGTCAGCTTTGGAGACTGCAACCCAGCCACCTTACTTACACCAGTGGCTTTGCAATGAGATCGCAATCGAGCGTCGCGGACACCCGTAGCGAAAACAAAACCCCCTCTTCTGCCAGTTAGATGAGCTGTCTCGGGGAGAGGCAGGCTTTTGTGTGTGGCTGCCGCGCGGCCCATCGACGTCTGTGGCTGCAGACCTCCGCTGTCACTTTAAATCCACGGTAACATCCACACAGAACCCGGTTCCCATACACACATGGCCTGTGATGTCCGGCGCCGGCGATCCCCAGGTGCTAGGGTAGGGTAGAGTCTGTGGCATGAGCTGCCTTCTCATCTCATCCCATTAGCATTATTCACAATGAACACTGTCCACCGGCACCTGAGCTTCTGGAAACAATCATTGGCCTTTCCTCATTGGTATGAAATGACCTCTTCTCTTTTTCCCTCTGAACTATCTAATTCTCTCTCTCTCTACGATTGTTTGATTGTCTCGTATTATTGAGCACGCGTTTCTTTCTTTTCTTTTTTTGCGGGGGGGAGGGCGGAGGGGGGGAGGAATCTGCCCGTCTTCACTCGGCTGCGTGCCACGCTCTGCTGCCCCTGCAGCTGGCCCAGGGAGGCCCCGCGCCAACGCTACCCCTCCTGAGCCCAGTGGAGCGTGACTCTGGCAGATGCAACAGAGCCGTGTAGTCCACAAAAGAGGGCATCCTCACCCCCACACTGACATGGACCAAAGAGGACCTTGAATCAAGCACACCACCTCCACACACACACACACACACACACACACACACACACACACACAGTATCTGTTTGACTAGTGACCTACATATGTGGCCTGCTACAGACAGCCACTTACATTGGCAAGGAGTTAAATGTACTTCTTTTTTCTTTTCTTGTTTTTTCTGGTCAGGCTGCACCAGGTGGCTGCTTGTTTATCTGGCATCGCTCCCTCTTTCTCTCTCTCTCCGCTCCACTCCGCCTTTGTGTCTGAGAAACCTTGTGGCTCCGCAGCCCTCAGAGAGACGAACAGGGTCTGGAAGAATGAGCACTCCAGCAGGACCTGTGCCCCCCTACGCGGTGCTCATATCCAAAGAGTCCCCTCTTCATCCTCGCGGCGCGGTGAATGTGCGTAGGCTGGTCACAATGGCTCCAGGTCGAGTCTGACGGGCCCATTCACATGCGTCAGGCTCTGGGTGTGTGCCGACAGTCCTTTTGGAGTTCTCGAAGGTCGTTAGAGTTGAAACTGACACCGTCTGATGTACCTTTGCTCCGGGAAATTTATAGTTTTTTCCCCGGTTTTTGTTCTTTTCATTAGCGTCGTAATGACATGATTAGGTCGCTAATCAAACTGATTAGCCGATCGCTGAGCAGCGACGGGCTTTGGCGAGCGTTGAGTCTGAGGCAGGGGGAAGCACCGCAGCAGCAACCTCTGTGAAAATCATCATAATATGTCTAATTTGCTCCGATCACAGGAAGGCCCGGGCGAGACTAGCGGATTGGAACAGCAGGTCGGTCGAGAGGTAGGGAGAGAGGGAGGGAGGGAGGGGATGGAAGGTATATGGGTATTAAAGCTGCCAGTGTGCGCAGACGCCTCCGACATTAAATCAATTACAGCACAGGTTGAAGTGGTTGATAATAGAAATTCCGACTGGGCGGACGGACAGGGGGACGGGGGGGATGGAATAGAAGGGGGAAATTCTCCAGCGTGCGTCTGACACATGCCAAGAGATCCGCCGCCAGGCCGCCTGTCTCAGCTGCTAGCGAACATTGGGCCCGCTGACTGGTTACCCGCTCACAGCCAAGATAACCCCGCTCGCACGGGGAACGTGCGGCCCTCAAACAATGCTGTCGAGGAACCGCACAACAGGCATGTTACACGGGCAGACAGGCTGGAGTAGCTGTCTGCCGCTGAAGATGAATTGCCCAGCAAATGGCTGGGGATTCAGAGCACATTTGTAAAGGGGGAGGGAGCGGGGGTGTTGGCTTATAATGGAGCTGCTTTAGAAGAGAACATGTGACGGTGTGCGCGTGTCTGAATGTGGGAATCAATATAGAGACTTGTGTTTACTTCCATAACTAGCTATCAAACTCTTGAACGTTGAGTTCGACCGAAGTAATACGGAGTTATTCAATAAAATTACAAGTATTGTGTTAGTGTTGGCTTTTCATAGGAGGTCTGCTTAAGTTTAATATTGAACAACAGGCTTTGTAATTGGATAAGTAATTACTTTGCCCAGACAAAGCACGATACAAATCAAAGTAATGTGAGTGAATATTGTATCATGAAAAAAACAGACATTGGTAGAAAAAATGTTTACCATTCAATGTTGTTGTTGCTATTATTTCAGTTCATCAACTGCGTTTTGTTCCCTGCTTTATTCCTACAGAGGAGAACAAAATCTTTCAATGAAAAGTTTTCTGTGTCGTGTCTGTATGTGTGTGCGTGTGTGTGTGTGCGTGTGTGTGTGCGTGTGAGGGCTGTAGCCTGAGCCAGCCAGCGTGCACGCTTGAAAGGGAAAAAAAAGTCTATTGAGCAGTTCCCGAACAAAGTCGCTCTGCTAACTCCATTTTCCCAGCGATTGAAGTTCAAAACGTTTCAAAATGAGGAGAAGGGGGGGGAGAAGAAAAAAGGAAAGGGCTGGAATCAAAGCCAAAGGCCAGCCCTGCCAAGTGAGAGACCAGGAGTGTCACATGTTAACCCCTGTCCAAATGCATCGCCACCTACCTTCCATCCCCCTCTGCCATGTAAAGATGCTGGGGCCCACTCTCCGACATGAAAGGCGACGTCTGAAGAGGGCTTTAGCAAACAGGAGCGTGCCGAGGAGGCTGTGACATCCTGTTGAAGCCTGGCTTTCAGACGGTGGCACAGAGAAGCAGACAGCCACGAGCTGCACGGCCTGGATGACAGGCTTTGACTCTTTAAAAGGGCTGCTCACCTTAGCCTCCCGCCTCGCACACCAGGCCGCCTTTTTTTCTTCTTCTTTCAACCAGCCTCAATTTCCGTGTGCGTGTGTGTGTGTGTGTGTGTGTGTGTGTGTGTGTGTGTGTGTGTGTGTGTGTGGAAGGTGTGTGCATGGTGTTCCGTCGAAAACACCCATGTTCTCCCCGATGGTCGTCGGACACTCATCAACCTCACCTCTGTATCTTATTTCCATTCCTTTGAAGTTTTCTTTTATGTGCCCCCGCCCCACCACCCCACCCGCCCAATAATCCCCCTCCCCCTCCAAGCCTTATGACCACAGTCATCCCACACCCCTCCCTGAGTCCTGCTGATGCTGTGCACAATAGCTTCTACAGGCATGCTAATGGATGGAGTACAGGGGTGTTAGTGTTGCTTTGGTGTGTGGTAGAGATCTGGTGTTGACAGAGGTGGTGGGTGTGTGGCGTTTTAAGGTAGAGGGCTTGACTGTGAAGGCTGTCTTTGAGCCTAGATACAGCAGAGGTGTTTTCAAATGGATTTTATTTTTAGGTTGCATTTATGAGCATAAGATAAAGATCTACAAAGAAAACATTTTCTCAATACGAACTGTTCTGTTCTCAAAAATGTACTCAAAAGTGTGAAACTGTTAAATCGTTAATAAAAAGAACAAAACATTCTCGATCATTAAATGAACAGGAGACCAGAAAAAAAAAATACAAATTTGCGCAAAGGGTTCGTGGATAATTGTACTTCAACCGTGTATCTTTTTCTGTTTCTTCCAGGAGTGGGCGCCATGTTTTCCCAAGAGCCCCAGGACCTGGTGGTGGTGGCGGGCCAGCCGGTCACTCTGCCCTGCTCCATCCCTGGTTACCACGGTGTGGTCCTCTGGGTCAAAGACCACCTGGCCCTCGGCGTCGGCAGAGACCTGTCAGGTAAGAGAGAGAGGGAGAGAGGGAGAGAGAGGGAGAGGGAGGGAGAGAGAGAGAGAGAGAGAGAGAGAGAGAGAGAGAGAGAGAGAGAGAGAGAGAGAGAGAGAGAGAGAGAGAGAGAGAGAGAGAGAGAGAGAGAGAGAGAGGGAGAGAGAGGGAGAGAGAGGGAGAGAGAGAGAGAGAGAGAGCGAGAGAGAGCGAGAGAGGGAGAGAGGCAGGCGTTTTATTACCTGGCGTGTCACAACCGTTTCCTCCGCTCTTTCAACTGTCAGCTTCCCCCTGTCTCTGCTGTTACCGGACCCCTTTTTATTGCTTCCACGCTGTCGTGTGTATATATATATATATATATATTTCTTTATCTGCTGCTATCAAAGTCTCCCACAACTGCTTTTCTTCACCAGACAGACAGAATGGTACCCCCCAACCCTGCAGACACAGTATGTCACCAATCAGAGACAGAGAGGACAGGGAGTAGAGAGGGGAGTAGAGAGGGGAGTAGAGAGGGGAGTAGAGAGGGGAGTAGAGAGGGACTAGAGAGGGAGTAGAGAGGGGAGTAAAGAGGGAGTAGAGAGGGAGTAGGGAGGGAGTAGAGAGGGAGAACATCACTGGGAGCGTTTGCAGGGATATGGATTGTGCATGCTAACACACACCTCCAGTATACAGCGTATTGCATTGAGATCTCTCTATGTCCGTCGAGGTGCTCTATTTCATAGCATATAAATATTACCCAACTATTGGCAGACTACTGCACTGACCCTAATTCAATAACACTCGAAGCACGCAACGAAGCACGCACACAAAAAACACACACAAAAACATTGTGAAATCAATAGAGGCTGCCGCCGGTGGCGTTTGAAGTACTTCTAAGCTGCTAAATGGCTTTTGAAGAGTAACTCACCTCACTAATTACACCCTGCCTCTTCTGTAATTGCTATAATTGCTTAATTAGGAATGAATGTGGCATCCCCCTACTTGATGACGGATATTGAATATTCATGGGACAAATTTGTGGAAGGCATCCCTCTCACCAATAAATATTTAGACCCTTTTAAAGGTCTGACCCAGTGAATGAGTAAAGAGTTGTGAATGCTGTCATCATTTATTGAGATGGTCATTTTAAAGTCCCCCTTTTTACTCTCAAAATAAAATCTCAGGGATTCAATGGGGCAGCCTAAGATGACATGTCGTGTTCACTTTAACAGGGATACAACTGCATCAGCTTCACCTCCCACCCATATGCAAAGACGAGTCATGCAGATAACCTTTGACCTTTTGACCACTTGCCATTCAAGGCATACTGTACCAGCTGGAGAGAAGAAAAACGACAGGGGGCATTTTAAGTCTGAGCCCTCTTATGATTGGAATGATTAAATATGTATATCTCATGAGAACAGGGGTGGGCTGCCCCCTGACTTTCAGAAGGGCCTCCAGTGTGTCTGGCGGGTCACCGATATGGGAGTGGTAATTAAGCCGCTGTGGCCGACAGTGTCCCAATAAAGGCCCTCCATTCCCTCACGGACACTGTCCTTATTAGGCCCAGGAGAGGACATGGCAGTCAGTAAACAATAGCCCAGTAGTGTTTTAGGGCTCCGAGGGACCACAGGGGAATGGAGGGAGAGGGAAAGTGAGAGAGAGAGAGAAAGAGAGAGAGAGACACACAGAGAGACGGAGAGAGAGAGACACAGAGAGAGAGACATAGAGATAGAGACACAGAGAGAGAGAGAGAGAGAAAGAGAGAGAGAGAGAGAGGCAGAGAGACATACAGAGAGAGAAAAAGAGAGAGAGAGAGAGCAGGCGAGAGTGAACTTTTAAACGACTTTTCAGGGATGTGCCGGGCGGGCTATTTTCCTGACCTCTCCTGACCTCTGCCAATGTCCAGCGCCACCGTTCCACTGTACAGCCCTCCACCCTATTTAATGGATCAATAGACCTAAGATACATTGGTGGGCTGTGGAGTGGGTGGAATCCCAATGCAGCTTCACGGCCTGTAAAGGCGTTCCCGGTGGAGAACAAGCCTGGCTCCTACAGCAGAACTAAACAGATAAATAAACGTGTTAACAGGTTGTGTGCATGATAGGGACAGGGTCCGGTGCACCGTTCGCGGAGATTGAATGGCAACGTTTTTTAAATAAAGTCCTCCACAGCTGCTCCTTTATAATGCTTCTGCCGACGCCAACAAGGAATACAGTCGCCCGATAAAGAATGATGACAGTTACATCCACAGCTATGGGCACACAAGGCAAGCAGCTGTGTACATAAAAAAAAAGAAACATCTCAGTACTCTGCCTAGCATTTCAATATAGGCCTGGCAGGCTATTCACAGAGGGGAGCTTGCGTCGGCAGCGGCGTTCTCCAAACAAGCACCCCGTCTCCATACAACGAAGCAGTGATTAAAATCTGAAGAATCCTCCGCCATTCTCCGGGATAAATCCGAGCACAAAAGAGAGCGATTCCTATCGGTGCCTGTATTTTCTCCTTCTTTCATTTATTTATTTATTTTTTGCTTATTTTTCTTTGTGCGGCGCTTTTTATTCCGTTCTAATTAAAGAGAGGTGCCGGGGCCCTAGACGCCGTTCGGGAAAAAAAAATCCCACAGACGAACGTCATGAATATGCATGACGGCGCAAATACATTTCCATTCACCGCCACCACCATGGAGACCCGGCCGCCGTTACTGTTTGCTGCGTGCAGAATGGAGAGAAACGCCAGACTCCTTTTGTTCAACTGTATTGCGTTTTTTGAGTTAGCATGCCTGGAGAGTAACTGGAGGTTTTTGAACTCGACTTCTGACTTCCCACGTACACCCCGAGCGTCTACCTGCTTCCTGCATCTCTCTTAGCCCCGTCTGTAAGGTCAAACTCAACAAACAAAGACATCCATTTCGTATTGTAGTGGCAAACCTATTTTCATACGTGAACTCTCCGGGTGGGACATGCAGCACTATAAATCACCCACGCTCTTCTGCCCACCGTCTCCCTCCCTCAAACATTGATCCAGTGCACAGACAAATCCATTCTTCCTCCTGATGGATTCATTACCAGTTAATGGGGCTATTTTACACTGTTTGCTTTGGGTAATGTACAGTACCTGTAATATCTATGGAGACCAATGGGATAGTTTGTCTTCATGTCAGCAGCACAAAGAGCATTAGTAGCGCTGTATAGCCATACATCCCTGCAAAAATATTTTCTGATTGACTAGACTTGCAGTAAGTGTATATATTGTAAGTGTATAAGTGTATATGTATAGATATAGATATCAGTATCTAGACAACAATGCGTTCTTAGTCCTAGGTCTTTGCGGCAGAGGAAGTCTTTTGGGGTTAAGCTTGATCAATGAACTTCATAAATGCAGGATGTTATCTAACCACTGTCTGAACAGAATGACAGGCCCCGTCCATTTGAGTGATATTTATAAAGCACAAAATGTCCTTTTCGCAATCATAATGACTCCCCAAGGAAATAAGTAGATCATCAGGCGACATTACCTCCCAGACTCCCAGTAAACAGCTCGGCACTCCATAGTTTACTCCCACACCGTCATTAATGTTATGAAGTCCAAGCCGTGTTGTTCAAGCCTCTTTTCAGGGCTAGTCTGACCTTTACGGCCCTATGGGAGCATTCAACCTGCAGATGACGCATTGGGAAGTCAATGTTAAATGCGAGAGCCAGGCATAATGAGAGAGCACCTCCTTCTGTCTGCATATCTGGCTTTCTCATCGTGTCACAAATTACCATATTTTCTCTTGCCTTCATCCCTCA
>JAPMUY010009628.1:22500-85603 GCA_026901105.3 Galaxias olidus
TCGTTATTTTGTTGGTGTATTACGTAGTGGGGTTACTAGTGGCTATTTGTTAGTGTGCAGTGGGGTTGCTAGTGGTTATTTTGTTGGTATACAGCGTAGTGGGGTTACTAGTGGTTATTTTGTTGGTGTACAGCGTAGTGGGGTTACTAGTGGTTATTTGTCAGTGTATTACGTAGTGGGGTTACTAGTGGTTATTTTGTTGGTGTATTACTTAGTGGGGTTACTAGTGGTTATTTGTTGGTGTATTATGTAGTGGGGTTACTAGTGGTTATGTGTTGGTGTATTATGTTGTGGAGTTACTAGTGGTTATTTTGTTGGTGTACAGCGTAGTGGGATACTAGTGGTTATTTGTTGGTGTATTACGTAGTGGGGTTACTAGTGGTTATTTTGTTGGTGTATTACGTAGTGGGGTTACTAGTGGTTATTTTGTTGGTGTATTACGTAGTGGGGTTACTAGTGGTTATTTTGTTGGTGTATTACGTAGTGGGGTTACTAGTGGTTATTTGGTTGGTGTACAGCGTAGTGGGGTTACTGGTGGTTATTTTGTTGGTGTACAGCGTAGTGGGGTTACTGGTGGTTATTTGTTGGCGTATTACGTAGTGGGGTTAATTGTGGTTATTTTGTTGGTGTATAATGTAGTGGGGTTAATTGTGGTTATTTTGTTGGTGTATAATGTAGTGGGGTTACTATTCGTTATTTGTTGGTGTACAGCGTAGTGGGGTTACTGGTGGTTATTTTGTTGGTGTACAGTGTAGTGGGGTTACTAGTAGTAATTTTGTTTGTGTACAGCGTAGTGGGGTTGATAGTGATTATTTTGTTAGTGTATTACGTAGTGGGGATACTAGTGGGTATTTTGTTGGTGTACAGCGTAGTGGGGTTACTGGTGGTTATTTTGTCGGTGTACAGTGTAGTGGGGTTACTAGTAGTAATTTTGTTTGTGTACAGCGTAGTGGGGTTGATAGTGATTATTTTGTTAGTGTACAGCGTAGTGGGGTTACTTGTAGTTCTGTGTATGTAGCTGGCCCAACCATATCTAGTGTCTGGGGGGTAATGGCTTGTCTTACAGTGAGATAAATGCATTTATATCTTAGAGCAGACAGAGAGGTATTTCTCTCTCAGTCCTTTGTTTTCTTATATATTCAGTGCTCACCTCTAGCCACATATCTCCCCTCTCCTCCAGTGCAAATAATTGATTGTCTCTTTTCAGCGTGACCCGTAGGTACTATTGGTCTGTTTCATACCATTCTCTGACATTTTATTTATCCTTGTATATTTTACTTGTGTAGGTGAACGGACGGGCAGTTTGTAAAAGCTGGTTTGAGAGGACATGGCAAACCTCTGTGTTGCTTCTGTTTAAATGTTCATTTTGGAATATAACACGAAACAATGTAATGCCTCCTTCAAATAGTGATCATAGATGCACTTGGTGTACACAATTAGAAAGGTGCTTGATTATTTTGTTTACTTTGGCAAAATTAACTTTGTAATTCCAGGGCCATTAAAGCACTTTGGAATTGAAATTGACGATACATTTTCAAAAGTGTCTGGTTACCACAGAAATGATCTGCCTTGACTCTAGCTCTTGTCTTTCACTGAGTCAAACTGTCTCCATCAATCTCATTCAATTCATTATTTTATTTACATTGCCAAGTGAGAGAACGAGATAATTGCATTCACACATACAAACACACACACACACACACACACACACACACACACACACACACACACACACACACACACACACACACACACACACACACACACAAACACAAACATGCGCCTCCTTCTCCCAGTCTCTTTGAATCTCTGAATGAGGCTCTTCAAGTGTGCATGCCAAAATCCAAAACTCTCGAACAAAAATGTTGCAACAGCCCATTTAACAGTTGACAGGGTAAAAAAGGCTTTGGTGCCTCCTGTGTATGGAGCCAATTTGTCTCTTAACAAAGTCAATTTGGGTCTAGCCAAGCATCTTTCCTAAAGTAACGAAAGATAAGGTACACTTTCCTTGGGGGTAAAATATGGATAAAACATGCAAATTGGTCAATGTTCGTAGAATTACTCTATTTATCGGCTCAAAATATGTGTTCTATAAATAGGTAATATCTCTGACACACTGAACATCTGCATAGTAATGGAGACCAGATTGTTTGAGGATGTTTTTCAAAGTTTGTGGGAAGAGTGTAACACAGGGTGGTTTGGTACAAACACAGACACACAGCTGTTCTTTTTGTGTACGGTAGTGGGGGATTACCTTTCACGTGTTATCAGGTTGGAGTTAGCGAGTCTTTGCAGACTTTTCCAAGGAAATAACACACACAGACACAAATTCACAAAGGCATTTGTGACACGACAAACACACGCTCGTACACGCATCGCCACGGCTCCCAAAGACGGTTGGTGAGCGTCGATGTCAGTGCCCCCCCCCAATCTGTGGAGAGCAGCTTCTAGTGCTGCACATGGCTGGGCTGTGACAAAGACGACTCCGCATGCCTCTGACAGCTCTGGCATCTCCGCTACCTCCTCCTCCTCCTCCTCCTCTTCCTCCTCCCCTGCCACCATCAGCCCCTTCTTTCTCTCCACAAACCCCACACTACACCCCTCCTCCCCCCTAGTCCCACCCTCGTTCCCCTGCCTTCCTTCTCTGCTATTGGTGTGCAGCACACAAGGCTAACCCTAACCCAGACACTGTCCTCCACGCGAGCGTCCTCTGGTCTAAATAAGAAACGTCACCCCTTGCCATTGTGTGTGAAATGTGCACGGTGTGACTCAGGCGAGGTGCGTTTGTTTACCCGTCTCTCGCCTCCCTTTTTGTCAGTCCATCTGAGTGTGGGCCTCTGAGTCACAGCGCTCTCAAACGGGTGTGCAATGACAAGAGGAGGAGCCTTTGATTTGGGCCAGTGAGCCACGAATGTCTCCTGCCTCCTGTATTTGCTGGATAACCCCCCCCCCCCCCCCCCTTTTCTTTGGGGGATCTATCTATCACGCGTACCGTGAGCTGCCAGTGCTCTGGTGACAGGCGGGCGTCGCGAGCGCTCCGGCGAAACAGACGGGCGAGCCACGGCCCAATTGTCGTGCCAGACACGTCGGCAGACGCACCGCGCTGTGGCCGCCTCATTCCCTCCCTGTCCCTCCCCCTCTCCCTCTCCCTCCCTCCCCCTCTCCATCTCCTTCTCCCTCCCCCTCTCTCCCCCTCTCCCTCCCCTTCTTTACCTCTCCCGCCCCCTCTCCTTCTCCCTCTCACTCCCCCTCTCACTAACTCCTCTCCCTCCTCTTCATCACCCCCTCTCGATCACCCGTCTTCTTCAGAACACTTTCCCCCCTCACCTTCTCCCAGAATGGATCCAGTCCATATAGGGTTACTGGGGCTTAAGCGTTAGGAATTGTTGTTGGCCGTTCCGATCGGTTATTCATAACTCAGGGAGGGCGTCGTCGATAAAGACATCCGCTGATTGACGGAGGCAGACTTAACAGCTAATTAAGACGGCGCCATCAACTGTTTTCCTTCCTCAGAGCGATCGAAATCCCCCCGTATTAGAATGCGTCCCAGTGGTCCGGCAGGCAGTTTAACACCCTAAGTTTTTTTTGGACACCCCCCTGGTAGCTGACAGACTTACCGTCGCTCGCTCTGGTGGGTTAACTGCAAATCCATATGCCTCAGTCTCATTTATAGATATCTTTGATTATGCAGTAAAAGGAAATGATCTCACTGAAATCCAATCAGGCTGACCCAACTTTTACCCATGCCCAACCTTTTGTAGGAAAATATGTCTTGCGATGTGTGGGTAAAATTTATTAAATACATTCAGACTTATCTCATTGGCTGAGGCTATGAAATTCGATTAAGCTCCAGTGCTCTGGAGCACCTGTCTAATTTGAGGTTTAAACTTGCGTTAATTGTGACGAAAGTGCAGATAAGTAATCTCCTCAAAAATGCTTAACCCTGTCTCATATTTTGGATGTTGACGCTAGGGGCACAGCCCTTGGGTGCAGTTTTTCCATCTCACCGAAAGAGAGGCCAAGGCATACCATAAACCCCTAAGACCAAATCTAAAACGGTAAGGCAGAGTAATTAGCCAAAAACGGGTTTTGGTGTATTGCTTTTAAAAGGTAATGTTGTTGCAAAGTGTAGAACGAAAAACAGGGCACTAAGTACAGTTTGATTGATCAGCTATTGATCAATCTTGACTTCTAACAAAAGCTCTAATCTCTGCGTCTCAACACCTCGTGCGTTTGCCTGAGACATAGGGAGCGAGAGAGAGCACGAGACAAAGAGAGCGAGAGAGGAAGAGACAGAGACAGAGAGAGAGACAGAGACAAAGAGAGCGAGAGAGGAAGAGACAGAGACAGAGAAAGAGAGAGAGAGAGACTACAAGAGAGGCCCCAGAGAATCCGGGCGTTTCTGCAGTCCACTGTTCCACTGAGTGCATGAGGCGGTGGTGGGGTCGGGTTGCATTACTCCTCTCCACCATCAAAGTGAAGGATTCCAGTGGGGCCAGCCCTGTAATTAAACAGGAGCGATCAATCCCAACCGACTCCAGAGAAAAAAAAAAATCCATTGCGTAGCCACGGTGAAGCGCTAATTTGGAAGCATTAGGGGCTGTCGAGTTTGCAAACAGGCCTGTAATGACGCCGGCTGGCAAGGGTTCGAGTCCTGGCCTTTGTGTAGCTGTCAAAGCACAGGCACGCCGCAAACGAGATGGCCGGCTAGAGCAGACATGCTTTTAGAGGGCCCTGTCTAGGGAGCGAGAGAACGGCCTTTAAATTATAAACTGGGCACCTCTCTGAAAGCATGGTCCGTTCATCAAGATTCCCAGCGTGTCGGTGTCCCATTCCTCAAAACGTTTGCTTGAGGCTGGATGTTTACTGGTCACAAGGCACTGCGGCTTACAAGGAGGCGAGGTAACAAGTTGTTCAAGGTAACAAGCTGACCTGGGCCGAGGGTCCGTGAGGAGCAAAGGTGGCCACAGAGCCGCAGGGGGAATGTCAATGGGGCAGGTACCACCCGTTTATGTCCGTCAGTGAAGGTATAAGACGGCCACCTCTCCTAACACAGAGACCGCCATGCCATCGTCTCCTCGTCGTCCCGGCAACACTGTCAGAGAGGCAATGTAATAGAAGAGGGATGAAAATGGGTCGGTAGGTAGTCGAGCGCGTCGTCCTTTTGTCTGTTTCTACCTAAAGATGATCTGAAAGTGCAGCGTCAATATGCACTTGCCAAGGACCTTCGTTGCCGCTGGAGAGTTGTGTGCATTATGCTTTATTTTAACCTCAGTCACATACTTTTCAAAGGCAAGATGTGGAAGACATTAGCAAGGTCTTCAGGGATTCGAGTTAAGAGGTTCAGAGATGGACTTCGGAACATTACTTTTCTAAGGTGTCTGTCAACCCGTCACTTCCAGCTTTTCTTGGCGACCTTTATGTGTATTAGAACGGCAAATGAAGGCAAATGTCAATACATTTGACAAGTGAAGTTTCAAAGCCCTTAGTGCTGAATGAAAGGCGACATAACGCCAACCGTCACTTACCATAGAACAGTTTGTGAAACATTGTCTTTGCATGTATTTGCTTTCACCAGAAAGGGTCTTGGGGACCTTTACATTATTCCCCATTAGAAGTCGTTCCGTGACCTGGCTCATAGAGTTGAGATTGAATTACTGTCCCGGTAACATTAGCTGAGCATTGACCGTGAGCCAAAACAATTGGTTCTGTTGAATCAACTGCCATTGTGTTCCGGTCAACAAAATGTACACTTAGCTGTTTTTATTAATCATCAAACAGGTGTTGTTTGTAGTCCAAGTTGTCTTTTCCTAAGCAGCGCTTTATATGAGCACTCTCTTAGGACAAGGTTAAACTCTTTTAATTTTTGACCTTGTCTTAGCCATTGATAAGGGACCTTATGTAACCAATGTTATATTAACTTTATTTCTATAGCGCCTTTCAAAACAGGGTTACAAGGTGCTTTACAATAAAAATAGCAGTAATAAATAAAATATAATTGAATATATTCAAACCAAGATTCCTCCTTGCGTGTCGAGATCAGCAAACTATGCCTTCTGATCTGAAGGTGCTGACCTGAGGCTTCTCGGCTTCTCTCTGAGCCCTTACGAATTTGAATGAAGACCACACAAGAGACGGATTGAAATAGTGGAGTGGAATAATCACGGTGTTTCTACCTCAAACTTTTCTTTGAGATGGCTAAAGCAACTAAGTTAAGGGGGGGGTTATGCGCTTGAATAACCTGGAATATTTTTAGCTTGAGATGTTAGCTACACTCAGGACGGACAGCGCTGTTGAATTCAGATTGAACCACAGTTAGAACTAGCAGCAGGGACACACGTATTACATACATTGCCATGTCTGCCACAGTGTTGTTAGTAGCTAGAACAATCACACCATATTCATGTATTTAGTCAGTGTAGTGAAAAGTGCCCAACAAGGCTGTATTATTTTGAAGCTGTTTTGAATGAATGTATTGTCCTAGGTAGAAAGGGATGTTGAGGAAAGGAAAAAGAAAATTTCTATTTCTCTGTAGACCAAATCAAATGTATTTTGTAATAGCAAATTTTTTACACATAGGCAATTCAAAGTGCTTTACACAAGGCAAGCATATATGAAAGTATGGATTCATCCGATGATAAAATAAAATGGCAAGGCCGATGGGCTTTCAGAAAAGGCTTTATTAATGATTGTAAGTTAAAATGATACCAGTTTTTCTTTCTTTTTAAAGACCATGCTTTTTTATAATGTAAAATAATTTACAAGGCAGAAAACTCTCCAAACTATTTGGAGAAGAAGAATCCAATTAAATGCCGCTCTGAACTTACTGTAAGTGTGTTTGCCCTATTTCAAAGCCATTCCTCCCATATGTAATGCTGTACACACTTGCTTTACATTCAGCCCACTGCTGTTTGACAGAGTGAGACCCCACCCTGTCAAACAACCCCCCCCCCCCCCCCCCGCCCCCCGCCCCCCAACCCCCTCCACCCTGGTGCTAGCGCAGGCGAATATGCCAGCTGCCAGCAGCCCTTTGATTCCATCTTGCCCCAGATCGGCACTGTAATGAGCATCGAGACCAATCAATAATTCACTGGAGTTTGAATAAAAACAGGGTGATCAGCGCGCGTTGGTAAAAAAAAAAAAAAAAAATAGCAGCATAAGAAAAGTGTAATCAGTGCCATTCAGAGGCCTGCGCACTGTCGTCATCAGACACTCCCCTTTCTTTCTCTGGCTGTCAGTCTGCAGGCGGGAGACGATTGCCTCGCTGAACGGGACAATCTGCCGGGGCTGTTTTCACAGATTGAATCGCTTCAGTTGCCAGCATGTATGGGCATGCACAAGCATTCACACCTGCTTGGAGTGAAACGCAATAATGAATGTCAGCCTGTGTATTCCAAAATACCCTGCAAGTGCTCCGAGCTTTCCATTTTCTATCCATTGTGAGCTTCGCAACAAGGACCTCCATGTCAGTGGTTATTGTGTATTACCTGATTCGGCGACAACAGTATTATACACTCTTTCCTTGCTATTGCAGACTTTGCTTTTACCCTTTACAAAGGCCAGCCATACACAGTGACTGCCACTTCTCAGGTTAATAATCCGTACACTTACAGACTGGGACTTTCTATGAGAATCCGAGGTATCACGTCTCCTGTGGATAGTGGTGGTCTAGTGGCTGGAACCTGGTGACCTAAAGGTCATGAGTATGAGCCCACCTGGGAACACCACCACTAATGTGCCCTCAAGCAAGGCACTTAACCCTAAGTTGTTCCAGGGGGACTGCCCCTGTAATTTCATTGTAAGTCGCTTTAGATAAAAGCACCTGCTAAATGACTGTAATTTAATGTAATGTAATGTAATGTAATGTAATGTAATGTAATGTAATTTAATGTAATGCAATCTAATGTCCACATGTCTCCGTATCCCTACAGTGCCCCCAGAGGACCCGGTGATCAGTGGGGGTCCGGTGGTGAGCCTGCGGGCCGGGGACCCCCTGAACCTCACCTGCCACGCCGACAGCGCCAAGCCCGCCGCCTCCATCAAGTGGATCCGCAATGGAGAGGACCTACACGGGGCCACTTACACCAAGGTACGCGTCGTGAAGTGTGTCAGGCAAAACATGTCAAATAAAAACACGTTTGGAGTGATTCCGGGGACATGGTGTTCTCTATTTCGTGCCTTTGGACAGACACAAGTAAAGTAAGAGGAGGAAAAGAAGTAATACTTTTCTGTGTCACTCTGGGTCGCGTCAGTCATCAAATTCCGGTCGGTGTTCGCCAATCTTTTCCTTGAAGATTCCCGCGAATAGCCACTTGACGAGCCCTAGCCATCTGTGTTGGGTGATTATGTGTGCCATCTGTAGGCATGCGACTCAGCTTTCAGCCTGCTTTTTGATTGGATTGAAATCCCCCTGAAAATCCAGGTCTTCTTTGGGGCCGCTAAAAGATGTTTGTCCTTTTCACCCAGCCAAACACATCCGCTCAGACGGGCAGATGGTGAAAGGATGAGTACGGCAGTGACTTTGCGGACCCTCCTTCACTCTGTTTGGAACACATCTCTCCCCTGTCTGCGTTCAAACCGTATATGAAACTTTTTAGTGGAAAAAGCCTTAACGGTTCTGTGCTTGGTAGTACTTCGGTCTGCAACATGCCGACAGGAAGCCAAACACTTTGTTGGCACGGCTACGCCCATCCCGGTCTACACCAACTTGGCTCTGGCATCTGACCCCCTCAGCACTTCAGTGACACCCTCCCAAAGGGCTAATCTTGTAATCAAACCGGCGCGTTCCATTTCCATATAAACGAGGCGCGTTAGGCAGTTACGCACTTTGGAGTGCTCACACCCCTCCTCCATCTCCCACCCCTCTCTCTGTCTCATCCCATTATCGGCTTCTTTCATAGAGCAGATAAATGCCATTGATTGGGGGCCCGGGTACTGCACCAGGCCTATTTAAATAAAGCGATTGCCGAAGGGGCGCTGCTCGCTAATGGTGGGCGGATAGAGAGGCTTCCTGCCTCCACTTCCTCTCCCGAGTAGACAGAGAGGATGTGGGGACAGCGAGCGTCTCCTCTGCCTGATGGATGTTCCCACCCGCTCTCCCCTCCTATCTCCGCCATTAAAATGCAATGGGCTCGATTAAAAGCAGATCATTTTGGGGCGACGGCAGTTGTGAGTGATGAAGGTTTCTGAAGGGATAATCGGCTTCCCTGATTGGCGCCACACCCCCGTGGATGATGATGATGACTAATGTGAGCAGATGCGTCTGAAGAGGAAGAGTCCCATTCGATGACGACTTTGCCTGGCCTCAAGTCCAGGTCAGCTCCAACCCAAACAGAAGAATATCCACCACCAACATACATTTTAATTGACCCATTGCTGGCCATTTTCCAGGAATTATAAAGTGAAGCTCTTTGGTTGGATGACCACTTAGTACAGAATACCAATGCGGTTCTACGGTCAAATAATAGTTGCTCAATTGATCTGTCAGTCATTAAAAATTGATAGGCTTAAAGATTTTTTTTTTTATTATTAATAATTGTATCTTTAAATCAGAGCAGTAAAGTTGCATTACGTTTTTAAAGTTGATAATCATTGACAAAGTAGTGAACATATATTTTACATATATTTATGTACAATTTAGCTCTCCACTGACTTGACTACAACCTTTTCCAAACACCTCACCTCAGGTCATATGCATGGCATTGCCCAATGTGTAACTCTGTGTGCAGAGTTATTAACTCTGAAATTAAACACTTTGACACAAAGCCGTAAATAAAAATTTGTTGAAAAAATGGAATGGTCTGCTCAAAAAACAATGGACTTCCTGGTTCACAGTCACAGCTGGTCTCTCATAAAAAGATTGCAGTGTTTGGTACCCAAGTTAATAGAAAGAATACAAAAACGGGCTCTAGTGTGGATTGGAAGACAGACGCAGGACTTCACCTTATAACTCTTTACTTCACCTCAAAGATAGCATTGGGGTTGATTCAGTCATAGAGCATGAAAGGTATCAGTATCAGCATGATAACAGCCAGCGCTGTGGGGTTCATTATTTCAAATGGGGGGCATTCAAATTTGAGTCACCCGCAGTATGAAGTAAAGCCTGTCCTCCCTCCCTCCATAGAGACGTGTTCTCCTTTCCCCTCCCCCACAAACATTCAATATGATAGTATTATCTGACTTTCGTTAGATTCATTATAACTTTTAACCAAGCAAACAATTTTTGGTTTAATGAAATTATTTAAAAATTTGTTTTAAGTAAAGCGCTCCAAATTAGCTGGGCATGGGTTTGATTAACCTTTGTATGCATATAAATAAGTCAGCATCACTTTTGTTTTGTGCAGGTAGCAATAGGCTTTTTTATATGTATTTTCAGCTTATACTTGTTTTTAACTGCATTTGTCTTGTTTACCGAAAAAAATAAGTAAATGGCACTCCCATTGTTTCTTTCGTTTACAAGCCAATTATTATAATTATTTAGTAAGTAATTTTTAAGAAAACAGGACTTTAATAAACAGCCATGCAGACTGAATAGACATAATTATTTGAAATAATAGACTGCAATACGTTTGAGGACACCCTTTCAAACCCTTTTTAAAGTATGAAGAATTGTTTTCTTAGTACACAATTCTGGCAATTTATAGTTTCCTTAATTGAAATGAAATATTCAGTGAACAGACTTCTGAAAATAGTTTTAGTGTGGTTTGTAATTAAATAAGACAGCTTTTTATTAAACATTCATGGTAACATGATGTATCAATCTTGTTTGGACATATCAAAAGCTTGTTTAATGTATGTAATCAAAATGATTAAGCCTAGATCTAGTATCGCTACAAGCCTTCTCCCAAAATTGCTATTATCTGACCTTATAAACAATTTTTTATTAAAAAAAAATTACTATCACGTGAAATGAAAACTAGCTATTCTTAGTGAAAAGGAAAATCCATACTCCCAATGAAATAAACAAATATTTTCAGGACAAGTGCTTTCTACCGTGCATAGACGGTCAGTCAGACTTTGATGATGTGTCCTGTTTGGTAGTCATAATTCCATGAACTATTACACCTCTCTTAGATTTAGCTTTAACATCACACAATGTTCTTGCTGTCGGTAGGACTGAGAACTCCCATCTGAACCAGCAAAGCAGTAGGATGGTTTTTCCCTCCCCCTTTCACACAGTATCTTTTGATACATTTCTGATCGTCTGCTCCAGACAGTGAAACGAGAAATTATCAATGTATAATTTAAAGATCTATTTTATGGCATGCGAGTTTCCGTGACGAGAGTGTTGAATTCGACATGCTGCCGGAGCGCCTTCTAGGACTAATGACTTCAGACAGGTCTAGAGCCATGAGGGAAACAATCCTGACGGTGTCAGAAAGGATATTACATTGACACGTCCCGTCGCTGACAGCTAATACGTTCTGCTTTATAAGGTGAGCGCCGCCAGGGCGTCTGCCGCTCTTTCCTCAGACTCCACTCGGCTCGGTCGCCGCCACATGCAAATGCAGTCGGATGGAAACGGGGCTTCGAGATTGATGGTATCTGTAATATCCTCCATTCCATACGATAAGTATTGTTTCACAGAGAGAGGCGGTGCCTTATCATTATTCTGCTTCTCCTCATTTCCTGTAACGTGACATGTCGCCCAAGATAAGTTGAGTGTGGGTGGCAAAGAAAGAAAGACACAAAAAAAAAAACGGAAAAAAAACGGTGAGGCAGAGATTTCCAGTAAAACTTTGTGACGCTCAAATGATATAATGACAAGTTCCTTGACAATGTAATGATATTTTGCATTCAGCATGTGGTACACTTAGGTGGGAAGGGAAGCCTAAGGCTCATTACTGCTCCTACAACCTGCATGAAAGGAAAGGAATGAGAAGCTAATTACTGCTATTAGGCAGTACACTGTCAATAGCATTTTGACAAGGCTAATTATTAAGATCTTGCGATTATTGCTGCTAAAATGTATATTATTGTCACCTTTCCGGATCCGGGGCCTCTGATTATAATATGGCGTTAAGTGGGGAGCTGAGATGTCAGAGGGCACCTTTGATCGCTCAATGTGCCTGCTGCACAAGAGTCGGTGCCCGAACAATGTATGTGCACGAAAGGTGAGGGAGGAATGCCCTAGTTTTATCAAGGTGAACCATAACGGCACCCACACACCTCAATGACAAGGAGAAACTGTATGAAACTATATACTAATGCATAGAAATAAGGGGGGAAATGGTTCAATCGAATTTGTGTGTTAGAGGAATTTGTGGTTCGTCCAAAATGGATATTGATCCATATCTAAAAGCAGTAATAACTTATTTTACTAAGTGAATTACAGTACTGTTAATAATGAACTCTCATATAAGCTTCCTTAAGAAAAAAAAGGAAAGAAAACTCTCTTCATAAAACCATATTAAATTATGTTAGGCTGCGTGGCCTTTATTGGACTATTTGCTCGGCTTGCATATCAACTTTCTGCCTAAAGACTGATTCACAGGCACCAGTGAGATCATCCTTTACAGAGGTGTCAGCAAAGTGCACCTTGTCTCCTTTCGGTGGTCCTCTGCCCGGCCAATTTGTTCTGGCACGGGGAACGTTGTGCCCGGTGCCTGGCTGCGGCTGCCGCAGCGTCCGCCCCGCGAGCGTTGCAACAGGAGCGCGCTCTACCAGCCACCTCCAGATGGCATGCACAATGTGTGGCGGCGGAGGAGCTCCTGAAAAGAAGATTGATTTTCTTTGTGGCGTATGACAAGCCATGCGCCCAGAGCTCAGCTCTCTAGACACACAAAAGAGGCTCAGAGACACATCTCTGCTCTCGGATCAATCAGCCTTGGAGCAAGACTACAGGCTCTGGGTGTTTTTTTTCCCACAGTTCTATTTGTCTGTGTTAACAACCCCCCCCCCCTCTCCCCCTCCAACCCTCCAAAGCGGGGAGCGGCGCAGATCGCAGCATTTGGGGTTTTGGGGGAGGAAGAGTTTGGTGGATACGATGCTGGAGTGGCATGTTGTAATTTCAGACCCTCTCCAGGCGGCTGCTCCACTGGTCCACGTTGTGACTTACTGTTTGTCCATGTTTCAGACGCCATTGAGGGACGGGAGGAGGGAGAGCGCAGTGAGCACCCTCTACCTGTCAGCGGCCAACATCAAGACGGGCCAGCAGATCATCTGCAAGGCCTTCAACAAGGCCACGTCAGCCAATGGGAAGATGACCAGCATCACCATCGACATCCAACGTGAGTGACCCCACGCTCACACCCACTCTCTCACACTCACTCTCTCACACTCACTCTCTCACACTCACTCTCTCACACTCCCACACTCACACCCACTCTCTCACACTCACTCTCTCACACTCCCACCCTCACACCCACTCTCTCACACTCACTCTCACACTCACTCACATCCCTTGCTCACACTCCCTCGCTCACACTCGCTTGCGCACACTTGCTTGCTCACACTGACTCTCACACTCCCTCGCTCACACTCACTTTATAACTACACTTGCATCTACCTTTGTTGATGGATTTCAGAAACAACAACTGGTTAGCTATGCCTGGGGATTCAAAACCTACTTTTGTGTGAAAAACTGTAGCCTCCCAAATAGCTGGACGTGTTAATATTGTTTTGCTCGTAGCAGGTGTCTGCTGAACATAGAAGATAAAGGTGTCCGACACACATAGGCAGCCCTTATAAACACATAGATTCATTTTAGGCTCCGGCAAATATTTATAATTGGCTTCCGTATTGCTCTGCCCATGTGCGTGGGGGAAAATGAGTTAACACTGTCTGCGTGCATGCGTGCGTGCGTGTGTGTGTGTGTGTGTGTGTGTGTGTGTGTGTGTGTGTGTGTGCGTTTGTCCGTGTGGTTGTTGTGTGTGTGTGTGTGTGTGCGCGAAAGCAAGTGCAGGTGTGCCATAATGAAATATCAGGGGAGCTGTCCATCTAAAATGAATGGGATTTTCTTTTTGGTTGGGCTACCCCTCCGCGCTATCGTGCACACACCACTGGCTCTTTATTTCCTGTCCCATGCCATCAATCTTTTTGATGAGGGCACGCACAACTCCCTGTCCAAGATAGGGAAAGTAAGCCCAGCGTGTGAAACATATTAAGCCTCAATTGTCAGGGAATTTGTTTTCGATCAAGAACTGTTCACAGCAAGAGCAGGTCTTTTGTACAAAGGGCTCAGGCATCCCTCACCACCGTCCTCGACACCATGAAGTATAACTAATAAAGCAGAAAATGCCTTTTTAGAGATCCATTAATGCTGACGGCTCCATTCTTCTTAGCATGCAAGACGCGAGACGGGCCCTCTAGTCTAGGGGGGAAACCCTGTGGAGCTAGACCGTCTGTACAGTGTTACGACGATTAACAGTCTTACAACTTTCACCTCTGACTCTGGCGTTCGGCGTCGCTCTGCAAAGTGACAGGGGAGCGTGCCCGTGCCTTGACGCGGCGCCATGCCAACCTGCATGCAGAGCGACACCGACCCCTTCAGCCACCACCATGTGTGCCATCGCCCCTCCTCTCCCTCTGTCGTAACGCCCCCTGTGTTCAAGCAGCTCAAGAGCTTTTCAATCAACAACCCAGAAGAAGAAGAGAGAAACGTCTCTCCCTGTGATATGTTAATAAAGGAACGCCCACGGGATTGTTCAGTTCCGTCTCGTGTCCCACTCTCCTATTCCTGGTTGACCCCTGTCCCTCTCCTCACCCCTCCCTGCCACTCCCAGGCCCACTGCGCCATGAAGGGCCTCCGTACTGCACGGCCTGCGTCTCACTCTCACGTCCGTACCCTACTCCCCACAATTAAGCAGCGGAGAGGGGGGTGGAAATTTAAAACGGGCTGTAATTGAACTCCGATTTCACTCTCACCGGGGCGTCCGTTTGAGAACTCCCGACGCTGCCTAATTTGATCGCGAGGCTTCCTGCCTCGGGAGTTACAAGGCGAAGCATCTCACCACGCTCTCTCCTGCTCGGAATATCCTTCCAGGGAGGGGAGAGAAAAAGGAGAGAGTATGGAGCTCTACCGCACACACTGCGTACACATCCCAGAATGCGAGTTCAAGAGGTGGCTACGACGGATGCGGATCCAATCCCGGAGAGGAGCAGATGCGCTCGCTACAGGCCGTCAGCCACTTGAGAGCGAACGTTGAGGACAGGACCAACGAGTGGTTGTTGTGGAAGAGGCCCGAGGAAACAAAAGAGACAGCCAGCTGTGAGGCCCCTCTCCGCCATTGTTACAAGCAGAACAGGTGCTGAGTAAATAAATAATGGAACATTGGCAAGAGGGGCAGAGAGGTAGATACGCCCTCCTCCCCTACCCCACCATCCCCACCCTCCTTTCTTGGCAAGGACAGCTTCTGTAGCTTACCCCGACTCCTCTACCCACTCCCCCTACACTCAGATTCAGTGTGCTTGGACAGGGGGACAGTAAATATTGATGAGAGACAGATGTTGGCTGGTAGAAAAACAAGGTACAAGAAACACAGAGAAAAGACAGTCAACTGTACACCAGAAGTCTCTAATGGGCATTGGCACTCTCTCTAACCCGCTTGGAGGCAGAAAAAGTAACTCTTACCTCTGTCTTCGTTCTGTCTTTCTGTCGTTCAAACACACTCACACAAAAACATGTACGTTTATGTAAATATACACGTGAATGATTTATTGGATCAAAAATATGTTTACTGTTATCGAAAACTTCACTTTGTTCGCTAATGTTAACATATCTTCTTCTGACACAAGCTAGCCTGAAAAGGTCTGACCGCCGAGTGTTTTCCTCAGCAGCAGGGAGGGAGAAACTGACTGTGGAGAGACTTGATCAGGGAAGGCTCGCGCGACATGTTTTGAGCGCGGTTCTCAATGGTACAACATTTATTACAGGATTAATAGTTGAAAGAAGTTTTTAATACTTCGTTAAATACATCTTAAGATATTATTTTTATTGCCCCCACACTGGTACACAGCACTTGTTCTCAATGGCCGCTCCTGAAGTAAAAAAATAAATACTTTAAATCTGAAAACCGAACAAACTACTAAACCCAAACACCATTTTATTTAGAACTTTTACTCCTCATAGGTTTGCTGTTCATAAACAATACGTTTTTGCATTTAGCATTAAAACTGCTGTACAGAACAGGCATCACGACATCATTCCCTACAGATAAAAACTAGGCTGTTTGTAATATATCCATCCATCAACTTTACCGCTTATCCTGTACAGGGTCACGGGGGGGGCTGGAGCCTATCCCAGCGGACACAGGGCGAGAGGCGGGGTACACCCTGGACAGGTCGCCAGTCTATCACAGGGCCTGTTTGTAATATATATATATATATATATATATATATATACAAGCACAGAAGCTTATTAGGCAATGCCCACTATTCTATTCTCAATCTGCAGGGAATGATCCAAACCATGCTTAAGATTTTGAATGATGTGGTTTGGACCAATAGTCACTGTATATATATATATATACTGTAGTGACCGTGTACAGACAGCCGTGAAATAAATTTTTCAATAAATGTGTTTACATTTTATGACAGTATGGTAATTGTAGTTGCTAAAAATCTTTAAATCTGAAAATGTACATTTCGATGAGAAATCATCACTTTTGACAGTGGTGTCTGGCCTTCAAACCAAGCCCATTCCACATGAGCTTCCTCTTGGCATTGTCTCGTGGCTTATCAACGAGGCTCGGCTGTTCTCCAGCCACCGTAAAGAAAAGACAGAGGGATCAATGGCGTCCCCAGGCGAAGGGAGACTATTAACCCAGCCTGGGAGCCTCTTTAAGGTTGGCTAGTTTCTCTATCTTTCGCTCGCCACAGGAGGCCTGCTACACGTCCACAGAGCATGCCGTTCTTAATCTCGGATGCCTTGCCCAGCATGAGATCCCCACTGGGTTCGTCCGATGTTAAGAGTCTGTCTGGATTGATTGAGAGATTTGTGTGGAGAACACTGTCCCTGGTGTGAAGAGGATGGGTAGGGAAGAGCTGTTTCCACCTACAAAACTGTGACGCAATACCTGATAGTGAGTGTGCAACAGAGTGTGTGTGTGTGTGTGTGTGTGTGTATGCGTGCGTGCGTGCGTGCGTGCGTGCGTCCGTGTGTGCGTGCGTGTGTGTACAAGTGATCATTTGGATTCAACTTCATGGCCTTTCATTTAAATGACATATTCTTCTCACTCAAAGTTGTCTAAGTGACCGCTTGCTTCGCAGCGATAACGTAATAAAAATATGTCTCTCTACTAAACTAAATGCCCGCTCCAAATGTTCTTTATGCTGGTCACCTTTCTGCAGGGAAACTTTCCCTCTCTCTCAGCCTGAAAGCACTCTCAATGACTGTAATCTAACCATTACCCAGGACCTCAGTTCACAGCATTAGCCTGCGTTGAATCCAATGCATTCTACCATAGCGTTTCCCCATTCGTCATCACATTAATGCTTGTAAATGAACTCCTCAGCATTTTCAGGCCAGCAGGAAGTTCATACAGAGTTATCTGACCTGGGGGTTCAGCGAATTAGCATCTAAATACAGGGAGCCGTTAGCAGGGCGTTGCCAAATGAGATGGATTTAAGGCATAGGAGGTGATTCACGACCGTAGACAAGAGTGCTGACTTGGGCTGTCCACTGATGTAATTGTTCAACAGAGAGAGGCCAGTGAGTGTGTGTGTTCATCCCCAGCCCCTCCCACGGCCCAGCGCAGACCCTCACGGTACGCTCCACGGCATCCATCCCCGCGTGAAAGCACACAGTCCCCTTTCACACTGACATCCCTCTGACATTAAAATAAAATGTAGGACAAATAAGAATGGAATGGTACTACGTTGAGACCGCCCTGCATGTCTAGAGAGACCTCTGTGCCACATAGTCTCTCCCTCATGCAGCCAGGGCCCGGGTGGAGGGGGCCAGGGGCCGGGGGCCAAGGGGGGTGGGGGGTGGGGGGCTTAGGGACCAAGGCGTGCGTTGTGTTTGCATAGCCAATAGACGGGCGCCGTGTACGGAGAGAATGCATTTTGTTGCGTCTAATTAATAAGAGACATGGAGAAGAGGTGAGGGGAAGGACTTGTTTGTGTTAGCCAGCTCCACTTCATGCTCTCGTTACCTAATCAAGCACATAATGACAAATTCATCAGAGAGAGAGAGAGAGAGAGAGAGAGAGAGAGAGAGAGAGAGAGAGAGAGAGAGAGAGAGAGAGAGAGGTTAAGTGTGAGAGGGAGAGAGCATAATGCATAACATGGGCTTTGGAATTAATTTTGTTCATTTCTTCAAGTGGCACAAAGGTGTGACAGAGTTAACATCTCCGAGCCTGTTTGGCGCCGACAGGGACCTAGCGCGCTAACGCTAGCCCACACTTCGCCGCCCGCACTCCTCCCCCGTGCTTCTCCAAAAATGAAAACTGTCTTCCAGAGGAAAACACCACCGGGAATGTAGCAGTGCGATGGAACCAGCGAGACGGCGTCCACAGTGTGGACCGAGCCAAAAGAAAACAAAACATCTGCTCGCGTTGACAGAGGAAATCCAGCATAGAGCTGGGTCCTGGTCGAGATGTGGGCGCCCACAGTGGTACGGTCTCCTCTGTGTGTTCCGCCCAGCCTCCTGTAATCTGTTTGAGGGCTGGCACTATAAAACAACAGGCCCATATTGCTCGGGCCATAAGCCGCATGCCGCCGGCCAGCGAACAGCCTCCCCGTCCTCCTTACAGCAGCCGTGGGCGCTCCAGGCCCGTCCTGTTGGAGAACATCTGTCCGACACGACCCCGTCGAGGCTGGAAATTGAGCTTTAAGAAAAAAGGGGAAAGAAAAGACAATTTGTGCTGGCGCCCATCTCATGGAAAGAAATGGGGGGAGTTGGTTTGTTCCAGAAACACCATCTGCTCCGCTTCCTTTGAACTTCCTCGTCGGAGGCTGTCAGAGAGAGGACTGCTGTGTCTTCTCGCCTTTTTTTTTTTCTCTCACTCCAATCCCTCTCTCCCCAGCGTGCCGTCGCCGACGCTGCGTTTGACGGGCGTGTTTGGTTGAAGTGAATCCCCCCCGACCTTTTCTTCCACCCGTCTCTCCCAGTCGTCAGCGCTCGTCGCCCTGTTTGACGAGCGCGTGACTTAACGGCGCCGCGTATTGATTGGCCTGTCAAACTAATCCATATCGATCAAAAGCAACAAACAGTCGTCTTCATTAAGCGGCTGTCTTTCCACTCGGGGGAATTAGAGGTTGTCTGATTGACGATCAGAGAGCCGCTCCTGGAGCCCCGGCAACAGGCGTTTGGGTGGGGACGGTTGTTCCCCTCAGGGGGACGGCAGGAGACGGATAGATTACACGCTTTCTTCGGAGAGACTAAATGGTCACGGTTTTCTCCTGAGAAAAGAATTCCCCGGGAAGGCACTTCTTTTTTTTCTTCTTACTTGGGGCGGGGGGTTTGTCTTCACAAACCGATTAACTTTAAATAACTGTCATCGCTTCCTTCTGTCACCGACCTGAACAAAACTATCGAAGAACTCCTCCGACACCAGAGGAAGAAAAGTTTTGTGCGGTGGTGCTTTCCAATCTCACAAAAAAAAAAAAAAAACGTGCAGGCTCACTGATTGGTCAGGGCCAACTATTAGTCCGCCCAATCAGCCGTGCAGGCTCACTGATTGGTCAGGGCCAACTATTAGTCCGCCCAATCAGCCGAGGCTGTGCCCAGCTCACGTATCTGGCAGCACCGTTGGCGGCTGCTGTTGGCTGGCTGGCTGTGGTCTGGTAACCTCCAGGCATCCAGTATGTTGTTGTTGGCATCACAGGCCTATAGAGACATGGCACAGGTATGCATCACATTCTGTGTGTGTGTGTGTGTGTGTGTGTGCGTGTGCGTGTGCGTGTGCGTGTGTGTGTGTGTGTGTGTGAACGTGTCTGTTTTAGAGAGGGGGGACGTGGGGAATGTAGCATTGTTCCAAAATGCAGAGCGGCTTGCTGTAGGCTTACTGGGAACAGATGAGCTGTGTGTGTGTGTGTGTGTGTGTGTGTGTGTGTGTGTGTGTGTGTGTGTGTGTGTGTGTGTGTGTGTGTGTGTGTGTGTGTGTGTGTGTGTGTGTGTGTGTGTGCGTGTGTGCGTGCAAACAGAGGCGGGGGCTGTGTATGGCACCTGGAGCATGCTCCCTCTGCGACTCGATGGCAGCCGAGCTTGCCCGGAGCAGCTGCACACCCACTGGGTAAAAAGCAGATTCCCCCACTCTCTGTGCCCACACTAAAGGGAGAGAACACACACTCAGACACTCAGACACACACACACACACACACACACACACACACACACACACACCTCACCCTTGTCAGCCCCCCCATGTGGGGTGGTGTATCGGGTTCCATCCCCCCCCCCCCCCCCCCCCCCTCATAACACACCACTGTTCCATCCTCTCCTCAGCGCCGTCCTCCCTGCACGATGCATTAGTGTAATTGGGCGCTGAGCACACAGCGACGGAGTGCTGTCCCACCGGATGTGCTGCACCTGTCTCCAACCTGCAGTAACCCCCCCCCCCCCCTCCCCCAGAGGAGAGGAGACACTCACTCCTGCGCTGGGAGACCGTCGATAACACACTTGCCCATTTGAAATTCAGTGTGAGGCAACGAGACTCCGCCATGCTGCTGGCTCATACCTGTCCGGGAGCTCTGCCGGTGTGGTTGGAAATAATTCCAATGAATCACCTGGAAAGTTTGTGTGGCACCAATGAATCTTTCTTCTGTGCAGCCAACTCGGTAGCATTGATATTGTGCAAGGTCAAGCCAGCCTGCCCTTCACAGCTACCTTAATCTGCGTGTGCATGACTCTTCTGAAGCAGATGAGATGTAGATTTCATTGGAAAAGTATTTTTTTGATTGATACCAATGCACAGTAACGACTTGTCTGTGATTGGATGCAAAGTAATGTCTGATTTCATGGAGAAAGGGCCGTGTTGTTGTTTTTTCTCAGAAGACCGTTTTCTGCATTGTCTGTGTTACAGACACAACAACAGAGAGGCCTGTGTTTACAGACACACAACAACAGAGACCAGGGCCTGTGTTACAGACACAACAACAGAGACCAGGGCCTGTGTTACAGACACAACAACAGAGACCAGGGCCTGTGTTACAGACACAACAACAGAGACCAGGGCCTGTGTTACAGACACAACAACAGAGACCAGGGCCTGTGTTACAGACACAACAACAGAGACCAGGGCCTGTGTTACAGACTCACAACAACAGAGACCAGGGCCTGTGTTTGAAAAGTCCTTTGGGAATGGAAGTTCTGATCTTGGGGTCAGCCATCAAATTCTGGATCTCCAAAAGTGGCAGAGCAATATTAGGGATAAGCACCAAACTATCAACAAGAACTATACGCCTTTGTCATTTAAGTGGAATTCAATTGTGGTTTGTTAAATTTACATAATCTGTCTGCATGTTATTTTTAAACGATGTTTTAATTGTAGTAGTCTCGGTGAGTATTCATTAATCATAATATAGTGCTTGGCATGCAAATATTTCTTTCAATTAATCCCCTATTTGCAATTTCACCAATTACTCAGTCATTACCAAGACTTCTATGAATTGCTTGGATTTCCTATGTGTTTTCTCGCCTTTAAATGTTGCTAATGAAGATGTTAAGACAAAGCTAACATCTTTGCTTCTCACACCTGTGAAAATGTCACAGCACACACACACACACACACTAACACACACACACACACACACACACACACACACACACACACACACTAACACACACGCAGCCGGGGGTTCGGTGTGGCTTGTGTGGGGGGGGGGGGGGGGGGAGTAGCAACTTAGAGTCTGCTTGAGGTGTTTTGTTCTTGAAGTTGTTTTTCTGATTGCCTCTCTCCCTCCCTCCCTCTCGCTCTCTCTCTCTTTCCCTGTCTCTCTCTCTCTCTCACTCTCTCTCGCTCTCTCTCTCTGTCTATCTCTCTCTCTCTCTCAATCTGTCTCTCTCTCCCTTCCTCTCTCTCTCTCTCTCAATCTGTCTCTCTCTCCCTTCCTCTCTCTCTCTCTCTCCCTGTCTCTCTCTCTCACTCTCTCTCTCTCTCTCTTTCTCTGTCTATCTCTCTCTCTCTCAATCTGTCTCTCTCTCCCTTCCTCCCTCACACTCTCTCTCTCTCTCTCTATCTCTCTCTCTCTCTCTGTCTATCTCTCTCTCTCTCTCTCAATCTGTCTCTCTCTCCCTTCCTCTCTCTCTCTCTCTCTCTCCCTCTTTCTCTTTCTCCTGTCTCTCTCTCTCTCTTTCCCCCCTCTCTCTCTCTCTCCTGTCTCGCTCTCTCTCTCTCTCTCTCTCTCTCTCTCTCTCTCTCTCTCTCTCTCTCTCTATCTCTCTCCCACCTCCGTTGTGTCTCCATGCAGATCTGCCGCTCGTCAACCTCTCTGTGGACCCGCAGCCAGTTCTGGAGGGCAACCTGGTGAGGTTCCACTGCGCGGCCAAGGCCAACCCACCCGTCACTCAGTACAGGTGAGACTGCAGAGCCACACAGACTAGCCCACGGACAAACTGAAATGCATACATAATCACGTGTATCGTTTGGTATATAACACACGTACGTGGCCAAAGACTTAATGCATTATGCAGGGCTCTGCCGTGGGAAAGCGAAAATCCTGGAGAGAACTTCCGACGTAGGAAAAGTTTTTTTTCTTCTGATTGATGGTGCCACAGTGGATCATAACATCTTTCATTAAGTCAAACGTGGCACTTGGTTATTGATGGCATTAATCACTTTCAGCCGCATCTGACAAATACCACGGCACTATTAAATGGCATCTCCCACTGAGATGAATTTGAGAGCGTAAAGGAAGACAAAAAAAAAAAATCTTATAAAACTGTCTGGCGAAAAAAAACTCATTTGGGACACCCGGTCCGGTTTGTACAGAGAGGAATGCATTGACTCGCTTGGCCTTTTGTTTTGCTCGGGTGTCTTCTCCCCTCCTGAGCCAAAGTTCACCAGAGTGAGTGGGAGGCTAGCTGGAATATTGTATATGTGTTGTATCTGATCAGGTTGTCAGGGTTACGATGGCCGTCACGACGGGCTACAAAGGCCAACAGAAAGGGAAAGTGCACTGCCTTTGAGTGGAGTGAAGTGGGCGGGTAAGCACAATTGGATCGAAGCCCCCGCTCAGGCCCATGATTGGACATGAAATATGAATCTGTGGTGTTTCTAGGTCCATGCGGTACAGGAAGCGCAGAGCGAGGCTGCCGACATTGACAAGTCACTCTCTGACAAGCACTTGAAAATGTTTTCCTTGCTTGTTAAGATTGGGACGAACGACATAAAGAACGTTCTTCATTCTCATGAAATCGTACTTTGGCCTCATACTGCGATGCCAAAGTGATTTGTCAGGACATGCTTCTTCTTCTTTTTCCCTGTGTGCGGGCCCCTTTGAAGAGCAAGTGAAGAATAAGTGGAACACAATCGATTGCAAAAGGGAATTGGCCAGGCTCTGGATCTGTAGCTGTATTGGGAAATGAAATGGATGTACAGCACACTCACAGGTGGAAAAACAGACGTTCTGCTCTTTTGAAGAGGGCTGAAGAAAGTCGAAACAATAACCAACATGTCCTTGTTTCAAACAAGGCGTTTGTTCGATTGTGTGGTTGCACACCAGAGAAAGGTTTTATGTTGCAACAGTGATGAAATATCAGTTTACGTTATTGGTCAGCATCAGTGTTCCCTGGAAGTCTTCCCCCTGTAGCTGAGTGCCAAAGGCCTATGGTCATTGGTTCTTGATTCTTTGGTCACACAATACTATCCCTCATCCTAGTTTTCAACCACGTTTAAATATTTTTACCACTAATACCATTGACTGATGCTGTACTCTCTAAATTCTTCCATGCCTACGTACTTAAAACAAGAAATACATTTTTGAAACACATTTGATACGCTAAGACACGCTAAGGCTCATATCCATCAGGGAGAGATCCCAGGACTCTCCTGTCTGGGAGGCCACTCCTCTGGGGGAGAGGAATCGGGACATCCTCATCACTTGCTCCGTCCTCCCGGAGAGAGTTACAGCAGAGAGGAGCGGCGAGGAGCTATGGCCCGGCCTGGACACTAATACACTCTGTCTCCTTAGATCAGATACGGCACACACAGGGCAGTCCTTAGACTGATGGCCCCCGCACCCTCTCCCCACCCTAGCCCCCACCACCCCTGCCTCTCCACCGGGCCCCCCACCGCACCTCCACCCTAACCCCCACCACCCCCTCCTCCTGCCTGGCATGTCTGTCTGCCATGCTGCC
Organism: Galaxias olidus; assembly: GCA_026901105.3. NCBI lineage: Eukaryota > Metazoa > Chordata > Actinopteri > Galaxiiformes > Galaxiidae > Galaxias > Galaxias olidus. The sequence continues at coordinate 46,742 of JAPMUY010009628.1, forward strand.
ATCAGCCACTTCAATGGGCACTAATGGCACAGAGGGGTGCAGCAGTCAGCCGCCTGGTGATTTCTACGCCACGTGATGTTCAGTGATTTGTAGTCCGCTTCAATGAATCTACTTGAAAGAGGGAAATTCAAATAAAGATGGGCCTCTGGAGATCCCTTAACTTGATGTTTAAAAAAGGAACTGAAAGTAAGAAAGTTGGAAAGTAAGTTATTAATAACCATTAAATCAAATCTGTTTCAGTGTAAGTTTTTGTAAAAGAGTGTTTTGTGTGTCATAAATAGTATTTGTTTGTTTGAGTATCTTTAGTATCAGTTTGTAGATTAGGGAGCCAGCCTGTATCAAAGACCACAAAAAGAAATAAACAATCCTGGGAGTTTTTTTTTGCATCCACACAAACACACACACACACACACACACACACACACGCACGCACACACACACACGCACACACACACGCACACACACACACACACACACACAGCAGAACACTGGAGACTAGGCAAAAAATCAAGTCCCTCATCTGCACACGTCGTGCTACGACACCAAAACGCTACATGGCTCCGAAAGCAAACAAGATCCCCAATTCTCTCCTCAGTACAATGATGATGTTATTGTTGCTAGTTTGGCTGGTTGGCTTGTTTTTTTGCTGGTGCCACGTTCCCATCTCCCTGCCAGAGCCTCAGAGGCGGCTAATGAAGAGGTTTGTGCCACGCACGCGCTTTCCCCCACTGCTTCTCCACCACTGTTTGTTTGTTTTCCCGTGAAAAAAATAAATGAATTAAAGAGAAGGACATTTTCCCTGCGACTGCTGTTCCTCCCGTGACTTGCAGTGTGCCACCCAGTGCATCCAGTCGTGAGTCGATGGCGGCCGTCGATGGCGGAGCGGGAAACAAACACGTGTCCACCGTCGCGTAGGGACATTCCACCGTAGCAACACGGAATCCAACTGGTTTCCTGTGAGGTTTTCTGTCCGGATTTCAACAGGCCACTACGTATGGGCTATCCGAGGATGTACCTGTTCTGGTTTCCCCATGTTGTTGAGTTAGTCAACATAAGACCAGAGAAATACACTGCTTTCTTTTGAATTTTGGAAACGACAACATGACAGTCTCATCTTCCTCACCGCTGTAGTAGTATATTAGAATGTCTATCACAATGCACGCTGCCATCAAAAGGAAAACAGTAAACACATTGCTTCGGTCCCCTTTGTAATATTGGGCCTCTTGTCAAACTATGTCAAAAGCGGCAGACATCTCTATTGTTTTCATTTCTACATTCCATTCAGTCACATCAGAAAGCAATTTATTGTCATTGTCAAATAGATGAAAAAGGCAGATGCTTTTACAACGCCTGCGGGGCAGTAGGGTGCCCCCTGTTATGCCTGTAAAACAACAGCTTTCTGCTAGGGTGCCCCCTCTTATGCCTGTAAAACAACAGCTTTCTGCTAGGCTGCCCCCTCTTATGCCTGTAAAACAACAGCTTTCTGCTAGGGTGCCCCCTCTTATGCCTGTAAAACAACAGCTTTCTGCTAGGGTGCCCCCTGTTATGCCTGTAAAACAACTGCTTTCTTCTAGGGTGCCCCCTGTTATGCCTGTAAAACAACTGCTTTCTTCTAGGGTGCCCCCTGTTTGCCTGTAAAACAACAGCTTAACTAGACAAATATATTCATTTATATATATATTTATATTCATATAGTACATTGTATGTACATAAATATACATATTGTATAAAGGTATATTCAGCAGGACACACACTCCTTCCTGTCACCAGATGCGCTGACCTAGATCTCGGCGTGGTTTCAGGGCGGTAAGTGAGCTGTTTGGTACGTTGGCGCAGGCCCTCTTTTAACCTCCCAGCGGAGATGCAGGTGTAGGTGGGATGAAGCGAAGGCTATGTTTAGCCCGGCGTTTGGAACGCGGCCCAGCGCATCACACCGGCTCCCCGTGCTCCCTGCAGGCGCTGGCGTTCCATCCCAGCCCTCTCTGGGCCTCGTACATCCTGGCAGACACAACCCCACTCTCCATTTGTGGGAGACCCGCTGGTCAACAGTATGCTCTGGAAAACGCAAAGCCTCCGCCTGTATCCACTAGCAGAGCATTGCTGCATGAGGCTGTGACACAAAGAAGGAGAATAACTGTCTTGCTGTTGGTTGTGTAACTTGTCATCGTCGCCATCACCACAGTCCTCTCTCTTTCACCACCACCGTGCTCACCATTGGCAGCAGCAGCAGCTTCCAGAAGCCAGCAACAATGTCTGTCTTGTAAATATTAGGAGCTTTTGTTATAAAAGCTGAGAGGATCCACAATCAACATTATTACTCAAAATTATCACAACATTCGGGCTGTATCTTTAGTTGCACATATACATATGTTTTTAATTTGTTTATTTTTTGTAAGAACTTTAGTTACTTACTGACTACAGTTGTTATCTGAAGAATAAGGCGTGGCAGAATGCACCCACTTAAACTTTTCCCGGATCAATTATGTAAGGGAAGGAGCGAGCCAAACTTACCCATCTGCCCTCATTTAAATATTTTGGGAAACGCAGGTGTCCCTGAGCACATTAGGCTGACAGTGTTCTCAGCTGTTACATTTGCACACAGCAAGAAAGAACTCATCTAGAAAAAAAAAAACAAAAAAAAAAAAAACAATCCCACGGAAGCCCAATTAGAATTCTGCCTCACTTCACTTGCTAAATGAATGAGGTAATCTGTTCTCATTTAAATGATAGTGTTTCAGGTTGAGAAGAGGGCCAACTTTACTCCTGGAAAGCAAATGAGTTGCGCGTCCCGTGAAAAGTGCTCTCAGGCGTTCTCCAGCCGAGTAAATGGAACAGGTTCTATGGTGGTGGGGTATTGAATTGTTTACTTTAGCTTAGCATACAGATGCATCTCTTTCTTCTCCAAGACCGGGGGGTTTTAAGCGAAAATTGTGTTGAATGTCTCGTAAATAGCCTGTACATTTCCCTGAAGAAAAAGGCCCCCCATCTTCTTATGCTCACTGCCTCACTTTTTATAAATGGCAACAGACAGCCTACCCTCCCGGCGAGCCGGCACTCGCAACATGTGGAAACTATTTGCCAAACACTTTGAAGAGAGAAAGCTCCCTGTCGCAGAAGGCAACTCAAAAAGGATGTTCTCCCGCGGCCCTGTGTCGATTTATAAATGTGGGGTATCTTAACGTGCGTACGGTGCGTGTCAGCCAGCTTTGGTGGCAGGTGGGTGGGGAGGGGGCCTACCTATTTGTCATCTGTGATTTGTTTTCCTTAGCCGCACGGCGTGCCACACTCTGCTCCCCACGTTTCATAATGAGGAACGTGCTGTCTGCTCCTAGTCGCCGGGGTGCTCGTCACAGTGGGAATGGTTGCCCGAAGAAAAAAAAAGGAAAAGAAAATAAAAAAAATAAAAAACCTCGCTAAAAGAAAACATGCTGAAGCATGCTGAAGAGGCGCTGCATGTAAATGATTTATTCCTAGGAACAATGTGTGATTGACACACGGGGAGGGAGAGACACTGTGTAGAAGTCCCTTCCTCTTCTCCATGCCATCCATCAATACAGCTGTCATCGCCTCTTCTTTTATGGACGGCACTGAAACCATGTTGTCAATATCAATGTGTCGGGAGGTTCTCCTGATACGTTCAAATTGTCTTCGAAGTGATTGTGCTACTTATCCTAATTCTGGGCGGTCGTTGTCTGTGGACGATACCCGTCATGAGACCCACCTCTTATTATCAAACGGAACCCACTCTGATTCCTCTCTCCCTCTCGGTTCTCCTCCCTCGTTCCGTTCATTCCAGGTGGGCCAAAGGGGGCAGCGTGATTAAGGAAGTGTCCGGAGACACGTACGAGGTCATCGTGGACCACTCCTTCTTCACCGAGCCCGTTTCCTGTGAGGTCACAAATGCCCTGGGAAGCACAAACATTAGCCGCAACGTTGATGTTTACTGTAAGTTACCAGTTTGAACGTTGATGTTTACTGTAAGTTACCAGTTTGAACGTTGATGTTTACTGTAAGTTACCAGTTTGAACGTTGATGTTTACTGTAAGGTACCAGTTTGAACGTTGATGTTTACTGTAAGGTACCAGTTTGAACGTTGATGTTTACTGTAAGGTACCAGTTTGAACGTTGATGTTTACTGTAAGTTACCAGTTTGAACGTTGATGTTTACTGTAAGTTACCAGTTTGAACGTTGATGTTTACTGTAAGGTACCAGTTTGAACGTTGATGTTTACTGTAAGTTACCAGTTTGAACGTTGATGTTTACTGTAAGTTACCAGTTTGAACGTTGATGTTTACTGTAAGTTACCAGTTTGAACGTTGATGTTTACTGTAAGATACCAGTTTGAACGTTGATGTTTACTGTAAGTTACCAGTTTGAACGTTGATGTTTACTGTAAGATACCAGCTTGAACGTTGATGTTTACTGTAAGGTACCAGTTTGAACGTTGATGTTAACTATAAGTTACCAGTTTGTTGATTTGGACTTTGGAGGGGGTACTTTTGAAACGATGATATTTCATGGTAGATCATACTATAATGATACAGGCGGAGTGAGAGTGAATGTGTGACGTTGTCTTTGTTGTTGTTGTTTTAACAGTCGGACCCCGAATGGCGGCCGAACCCCAGTCTCTTCAAGTTGACCTGGGGTCCGACGCCGTGTTTAACTGTGCCTGGACGGGCAACCCCTCTCTGACCATAGTCTGGATGAAGAGAGGATCCGGAGTGGTAAGGACTTCCTGAGACGATATCAGCTACTTTCTAAAACTTAAAGACAGCAAGCTGTTCACTTACTTCTTTTGTATGCCCCGGAGTGCATAGAGCTAGCTTATACAATCATTCCGAAAATGAAAAACAAAATCGAATAGTAGAGGTCATGCAGGATTCAGGGGATGAAGCAAGTGCCCTTCTGGCTAAATAAGGTGTTTTTTTTAGAACAGTCATTAATCCCACAATCCCAGAGCCAGCCGGAGTTTCGGCCTCGTTAGCAATCTGTGCTGTTGACACCTGGCAAGGAATGTGTTAGGGTTGTGGAAAGGGCGTGCCATTGATCCCCGAGGCAGACTCATTCTCCCTATTTTCCTTTTTGGCAACCTACAGTACCAAAGCCAAACCCCCTCTCTCTCTCGGCTGAGCTCGCCAACGAAATTGGATTTTAATAATTGAGAAGTGGTTCCCTTTAAAGGCTATAAGCGGTTCACAGGGCTGCTTTTTTCTCTCTCACAGTGCTGCCTTGTCGCTGTCTTAATTGGGAAGATGACCTATGGCACTGTGGTGACTTTGCACTCTTATCCCTCCCTGCAGGTTCTGAGCAACGAAAACATCCTGACGCTGAAGTCGGTGAGGCAGGAGGACGCTGGCAAATATGTCTGCCGCGCTGTGGTCCCCAGAGTAGGTGCAGGGGAGAAGGAGGTTTCCCTCACAGTTAACGGTGAGCGCTGCACTCTTAGGCTGCTTCTGTGCCAATGCTAACTACTTTCCTTTTATGCCCTCCTCATGAAACTTTCAAATCCTATTTCTCCAGTCGCTGACTTCTTTTAGCTTTTCACAGAATATGACGTGACCTTTTGACATAGATTCAGAGCACAGCAAAGTCCTATTCGTATATATGTGTAAAGAAAAATGGAGTCCACTATTGAAAGCCCCTGGAGCAGTTACCCATACCCGTGGTGTGGTTGCTTCAAGTCTAGTGTTCTCTCTCTCTCTCTCTCTCTCTCTCTCTCTCTCTCTCTCTCTCTCTCTCTCTCTCTCTCTCTCTCTCTCTCTCTCTCTCTCTCTCTCTCTCTCTCTCTCTCTCTCTCTCTCTCTCTCTCTCTCTCTCTCTCTCTCTCTGACCAGAAGAGTACATCGTGCTGGTAACATCCTAGTACAGAAAAGATAAAGATACGCAAATTGCCTTGACACAGGTGACAGGCTTTAAACACCCTTCTTCAAACTGGGTGGCCGTGTGTCGCCCGCGTGGAGGACAAAGCCGATTTAAACATACCCAGCCACTCTCCGAGAAAGAGCAACGGCACATTCCACAAACAGGGGAAGCGGACTCTAATGTTGATTAGATTTCGTAGACATGGCAGGGAGCCTGCCTTTTAGCCGAGGCACAGACTGACTAATGAATACCAGCCATGGTGGGAGACCTGGCAACCCTCAAACAAATGAACTCATTATCAGTGCTTGATATTCAGAGAACGCGCCGCGGAGCCGTTGGGTTGAAAGGTTATGTTTCACACTCTTTTTGTTGTGTAGGCCGCGGTAAGGAAATAAGACAGGTGTTCAATTCACAGCGAGAAGACTTCTTTCTTAGTTTCCGGTCTATTTGTTGAGTGGTTGATCAGTGAAGTCTGGTAGTTGGTTCGTACTGTTAGCGCAGCGAACGTCCCAGAGAGACTTGTGTCCCCCTCCAGCCCCACATCAGATCCAATGCGGTGCGGCCAGCTCCTTCTCAGGCTCGCCATCCCAGATCTGAACCGCAGTGGGGTTATGCAAGACAAAAACAAATTCAGCCCTCGTCCGTTCTACGTACGATAACATCGCACGCGGGCCGTTCACTTTTCTCTATATCTATACTTGTTAACATAACCAAAGGACACAAGTTTGTTTTGATGTGCGGCGACTTTTATCTTCTTATATGTAGATGTACGGGGACGGCGTCTCTTATGAAAACAATGCATTTGATAGCAAAAAGGGAGATGCATCGTTTGAATTTACGGTTGATAACCGAGCGCATTGGAAGCTCCCTGAGAGCTGTAAAGCAGAAAATGGTGTGTTTACCTCATCTCCTCAGACGTTGAGAGTGTTATTCTGCATTTTAGTCACTCTTTTATTTGTTTGCTCCCCTCATTTTCTACTGCCTGAATAATTGAAATGCGTCTCTTTTCTTTAAACCACAGTGGGGCTCCTGCATAGACTTTGTGAATGTGTACCCAGTTCTCCAGGCAAATCAGATTGTCAGGCATCATGGAAGAACAAACAGCTCTTTGAAGTGTTGGCACGCGAGGAGGACTCCGCTGTGGTTGGCGGCGGGAATGTTTTTTTAAGTCGTCTTCACAGCCTGTGGTGAATCCCAAAACACGCCCCACCTCTCATCAACCTAAACGGGCTCTGCTGGCAGTCAAATGGACTCCGCTGGTGCTGAGAGGGAGGAAAAAAGAAACGCAAGGGTGACGATGGCCGAGATTGAGAAGTGAACCGTCACTGCCAAAGTTGCATGCGCGTACAGGAATAATGTAAAACTATTTATGAATTGAATATGTCCCCTGGCTTGTTCCTGTGTTTCTAATTTCTCTTCCCCAACCAGGAAGTTTGAAAACAAACAATGAAAATGTGTTTGAGTGTGTCAATATAGTTTTGTTGTTGTCTTCTCTCTGTCGGTGTCTCCCACCGAGTATAACTACGCAGAAAAGAGAATCCCCCTCGTTCCCTGGAGATGAGTGTAATTTAATTATAATCAAACAGCTAGCAGGGAAGACATTTAATGTTCAAGTCACTAATGGATACATATTGCTCACTCGGGTTGAACATCCCTCCCCCCCCCTCTCTCACACTTGGGGGTGTCACAACATTTGTTGGTTGCCATGAAGTGTTTGATTAAGTTTCTTCTTCTTGATGTATGAACCGTACTGTATACCCCAGTGTATGAAGTAGACCTGAGCACACCTTCATGCTATGCAGCACTCAAATATGCATGGGGTTTTCAGTTAAGCCGGAGTCTGGACTGCAAGAATCGGGGTCCTTATGGCCGCTGATGTATTTGGGAGTCTGTGCAGCTCTCTCTGTGTGTGTGCGTGCGTGTGTGTGTGTGTGTGTGTGCGCGCGCCTGTCTGTTTATGTGTAATCAGATGCATTGTCAGGCAGGCGAGGGATAGCGAATGCATTACCACTTTAATGGAGAAAGCAGGCCGGTGGGTCCTCTCTTCAGTATCCCACCAGGCCCCCAAGTCTCTCTTTCTCCTCCTCCTCCCTCCCAGTCGCAGACTTTATATGTACCATAAATTAGCATTTCATTCCTCCCTGAATTCCACCCGTCATAACACACTGAAAGAAATCGGCGCAAATGAACTATTCGGCTGAGTTGAAGGTGCCTTAGACTGCGGTGTAACTCAGCTCTGAGGTGCTTTGAAATGATCCACCCGTCCCAGAAGAAATAGCTAAATATCACTTTGCTAATTCGAAGAGCCATCCAACGCGCTTTGGCCAATTCTGTATGGACATCCAGAGGCGGCGACCGCGCATGTTGACAACACCCGACCGCCGTCGACCATGTTCTACTGACACGCCAGGCCGCCTCGGGGACCGCACCCCCGACGGTGAGGGCGGCGACGGTGCCACCCCAATACACACACACACACACACACACACACCGTTTCTCTGAAGGAGCCTTCCCATCCGAGCAGTCTGAGCCGGGAAGATAAAGCCATCTAATTATATTCCTCATTTGCAGGCCTGATCCACAGAACAGATTCATGCCAAGCCACAACCAGCCGCCCCGGAAGGAACTGATCCCCCCGCGTGTGTGTGTGTGTATGTGTGTGTGTGTGTGTGTGTGTGTGGTTACCAGGGGAGCATAGCAGCACACACAGCCGCCGACGCACCGACACAACACACACACACACACACACACACACACACACACACACACACACACACACACACACACACACACATTCTCACTCATCCCCCAACACATATCCACTAACACCTTCTTCCACCACAGACTCCCTTTCACACACACACACACACACACACACACACAGACATACACACACGTTTATAAGCCATGAGGGGCCGACACACTCATCCTTCTTGGACTAGCGGCGATGCCACTGTCTGCAGTGGAGGGTTACCCTTACAGCCACTTGGTTGGGGAACCCCGTGAGGCTCTTAAGGTGAGGCACACCATGCAGCACTGGCAGCTCATCTGCAGCCTCCTCTATGCAGCGGCAAACCCTCCATGTCTCTCCTGCTGCATACCAAGACGCCATCTGCCCGAATCTCATTAAAATGCTAATTTATTTTAATAAGGGACAGGTAATAAACTGCAATTAGGTATCGGCAGAGCGATGCCATGGAGTGAGCTTGAGGGGAGTCAGCGACAAAAGCAACCCCCATCTTGCTAATCGAGTTGTTGTTGCCCGTACTCTTACCCCCCCCCCCCCCCCACCCCCCCCCCCCCCCCACACACACACACACACACACACACCCTTCCATCACTTGGTGCTGGGAGCGACAGGGACTTCATATTTTGTTCCCCTTGCCACTCGAGTCTTCGTCGTCGGATAAGATAGCGAATGGGGGTCAAAGGGCACGAGTCTATTGGGCGAACCTAAAGCGGCCCAACACTGGAGCAAGGTTATCTACGCGTCCCTTTCTCTCGCTCCGTCTTGGAAATCCTGATTAGGGCTCCATAGAAAGGGCTGGCTGCCGGACACCGTGACCCTTATCTCAGTGGGAGAAATCAGTCTCACCATAAATCAACGTGCTCTCCTCGGAGAACGAGGAGCGGGCCCACGCGCTCGTCCTTCACACCGTCGCAGCCCTGCCCTTGGATTGGATTGTGGCGAGGTTTTTCAGCCGTGTTTTTATATCGAGCCGCAATACAAGCCTCTCCGGGAGTCCAAATTACAGTTTACTCCAGGAATTCCAAGTAGTCCAAGTTGGCATTCGACAGAAATGTCAATTATGTGGGCTAAAAACACAACGTTTTCACAGACCTCGTCAAAACGTGATTGTGTCCCATTGTGGCAAGGCCTTGACCTTAAGCAGAACTCTGGGGAATAAAAAAAGTGTTTTATAACACTCTATATCTTCCTGGGAAATGTGTGGCAACACCAAAAGGCAGTTTTGATATGTTCTGTTCTGTTTGTCCCTCACAGGCCCCCCTACCATTTCTAGCACCCAGACCCAGCAGGCACTGCATGGCGAGAAGGGCCAGATCAAATGCTTTATCCGGAGCACTCCCCCTCCAGACCGCATTGTGAGTAACTGCTAGCACCCCTCTGTGTCAACACCTAACGGACTGATCCAACCCTTAAAAATGGTGTCCTTGTGATTTGTTTTCTTTTTTTCTGGGGCGGGTTCAGGGAGACTAAAAACATTTCAAATGTTTCTACAGCAGCATACAAATGTCTTGTTTTAACATTGTGTCTGTGGTTCAGACAGGCTGCAAGAACAATATCTGAAACAGCTTAACTTTAAATATTGCATGTCTATGCAGAGCTTCTCCTGCTATGTGACTGTGATTATTGCATAGAATTCGAAATCTCTAAACGCACACAAGGCACTGTTTTTTTATTAGACATCGACGAAACCGCCGCAGTACACAATACTAATAAAAACATGCTGATTTCAAGTAATCACATTTGCACATAATCTTCTTGTGTATTAATAGGGAAGAGGCTGAAGCATACACCCATAATTTCTCATTTAATGCATGCTTATTCGTTGTTGGTGCAGATCCTATTAAGATGTATGCCTCATAGATAAACAGCATACTCTCCAAGAAGCGTCTCCTGTTTTATTATTAAATGCGTGCATGTGTGGGCTTTTCCTGCTGTGTTTTTTCTCATTTGGACAACGTGTGTTTTGTATAAAGATAGTATGTATTCATTTGCTGTATAATTGATATCTTGTTGAAATGATGGACGATCGTAAAAGGCAGTCAAAGGGGATACGTAGAAGAGGGGTCTTCCATGTTAATCCAGAGTAGTCCATCAGTGGAAATGTGAACCTAATTGGAAAAGACTGTGCTTCGCCTCCATATTGTGTGTGGTCTTCAGTAAACGTGAACACCACTGAATTATGGCTGTTTGCAAACTTAGACGGGGCTCAAGTATTTCCATCTGCAGATATGTCATGAGTTTTATGAGTTAATATTCAAGTCAATAACCAGTCACATTGTTAATATTATTATTATTATTATTATTATTATTATTATTATTGTTGTTGATGTTGTTGTCGTCATTGTTGTTATTATTATTATGATGAACAGTACTGTGCCTATGGTTTAGGCAGGGGATGCTGTTTTGAAGGCCAAGTAACCAACATTGATTATTTTTTTCACTGACATTGTATTTTATTAACAGATTAAAATAAAAGCGTTAGAAAAGCATCCTTACTGTTAAGCATTTTTTTTTAACACCGGCCTAAACCTTTTGCACTGTACTCTGTATATCGTTGCTGACCACTGCACTGATGATCGAGGGCGACTCCACTGACTGGTCTCTTGTCTCCTCGGCCCTCAGGCCTGGTCCTGGAAGGAGACGGTGCTGGAGTCCGGCACGTCGGGCCGCTACACGGTGGAGACGGTCAGCACAGACGAGGGGGTCATCTCCACGCTGACCATGAGCAACATCGTCCCCGCCGACTTCCAGACCATCTACAACTGCACGGCCTGGAACAGCTTCGGCTCCGACACCGAGATCATCCGCCTCAAGGAACAAGGTGGGAGCCAAGGTTCGAGCAGGTTCCACCTTCCTCTTCTTCCCAGCATGTAGAGCAGAGCAGCACTAGCGTTGCCGGTGGCTGTGTCCCTCCGTGGTGTAACGCAGCATGCCTATTGATTTGTGTGTCAGTGTGGGAGAGCAAAAGGGACGTTTGAACGTAAATAGAAAGTAGGAAAAAAGGGTTTGTCTTGATGTGCTTGTGCTGTGTCTGTGTGTGTGTGTTAGAACCGGGCACGTTTCAAAAGGAGAGTATGTTGACTCGATTGTTGACGCAGATGATCGGTCGCCTGGATAAAAGTGATCAGTGTTCACTTGTGTGTCCAAACTGAGCTTGAGAACAGATGTGAAGCAGCTGTCCATACAGGAACTACATAAACAACACCTTCATACACATATGGAACATAATAACAGCGTCGAGCCCTGCTGACGACCTCTCTCATTTTAGTTGCCCATCTAATCTCACAGCATATTGTTTCCACATTGAAAATAATGAGAACGTGACTGTTATGGAACTACACTGATATGACTTTACCTTTAATTAAGGACAACATGATTAACGGGTGGCAAATGAATGTTCCTAGTTATGATTAAGTTAGAGTCAACGGAGCCTGATTGGCTGTCTTATACATTTGGCTTAATGATCATAGACATTAACAGGCAGTGAAATAAGGACAAATCACTCTCTACTGTTTCAATATTTTTCTTCCTGCAGTACTTCAGAGAAATGTTTTTTCACAGCCAGCTGCGTCTGTCGCTTTTAGCAGAAACTCCGAGGGTTCTTTTTTTGGGGTTTGCTTCTGATTTGCTCGTTGCCAAAACGATAACACACGGCCGGCGTGTTTGGAAGGGACGTTGATTAATGCAGACATTAAGTGGGCCTTAATGGTGAGCGGAAGCCCTACTTTGTTGTGCTGCATTTGTTTCGAGTGCGAGGTGGTAATTAATGTGAGCTGGTGACTCAGGGCTTCATTAGAGCGGCCCCACCAGGTCCCGCTTATAGATACCTGGAGGCTGCCTGCCGCAACACTCCTGTCACAGCCCCCCAGCTATTTAGCACTCAGGGGAAAAGACCGTGCACGACACCTTGCCTAAGTGAGTGCAAATTAAACATCGTAGGAACAGCGGCGGAAAGATATTTATTGGAGATCATACGTTGTTGAGACGTGTGTGATGGAAAGGCTAAAAAGCACATTCTAGACCGTTTGTGTTCGTTGGGCGTTTGTGTGTGAATATTTTCTCTGTGTATGTATTCAGTGTGTGTGTGAATATTTTCTCTGTGTATGTATTCAGTGTGTGTGTGAATATTTTCTCTGTGTATGTATTCAGTGTGTGTGTGAATATTTTCTCTGTGTATGTATTCAGTGTGTGTGTGCGATAGCCTTTTTTGTTTACTGAGAACTTTTGTTCGTGAACATGTGTGTGTGTGTGTGTCTGTGTTGGCAGTGTACTTAGGGTTCTAATATACAAGCAATAGCTTTTGACCTTTGCGACCTTTTGATTGTCGAAAGGGCTTTTTCCTTGTTTGTCCTTTCCGTAGATTCTCTCCCGGTGGCGGTCATCATCGGCGTTGCCGTCGGCGCCTTCGTGGCCTTCATCGTCGTCATGGGCACCGTCGGAGCCTTCTGCTGCACACGCTCCCAGAGAAGTAAGTAGTCCAGCCAGGCCGTCACGCATGGCAGCTCCGTTATACGGTCAGACAGAGATATGCAGGGTGTGAGGGTCCCACGCCACGCCATGCCACGCCATGCCATTCCAGTGTGTGAACCATTTCATGTCTGGCTGTTGTCTCTTTCCTGTCTCATGCGTACACCCTAACCCCGCCCCCACTCCTACATACACACACTCATACAGTAAGGTGTCTCAGGCTAGCTCAGGGGGAAAGAAGGAGAGAGAGAGAGACAGACAGAGAGACATAGAGACAGAGACAGACAGAGAGAGACAGAGAGAGACAGAGAGAGAGAGAGAGAGAGAGACAGACAGAGATAGAGAGACATAGAGAGAGACAGAGAGAGAGAGAGAGAGAGAGAGAGAGAGAGAGAGAGAGAGAGAGAGAGAGAGAGAGAGAGACAGACAGAGATAGAGAGACATAGAGAGAGAGTGAAGGTCAGCGTTCCTGTGACTGTCCCACTGTTGCCCCCCCTCAGCATGTCTGTCGTTGTGCACCACAGAAGACGCCCACCTGGTCATGCCCTCACTGCCCGTCTCCATCTGTACTCACCAGAGAGAACTTGCAAGCAAAATTAAGGCAGAAAGTAAGACTTTGTTATATGACAGTATAATCAGCATCGGCCCCGAAAGAAAAAAAAGAGCCTCCCAAGCCCCATTGTCTGAAATTGCATATATATGCCGGAAAATGTGTCATGTGTTTTTAAAGGGAACTCTCAAAGGGGCTAAAGAATAAAAGTTAACTGGCTCATAATGATCTGAATTTTTTAAGGGGGGGGGGGGGACTTGTGAACCATGACAAGGGAATATAAAATTCCGTTGTGTGGGATTCATGAATATTCTGTTGCCGGGCTTATGGAACGGGAACCTCCTTTTTTTTTTATTTCCACCCCAGACCTCAAGGGTGTGGTGTCAGCCAAAAACGACATCCGCGTGGAGATCGTCCACAAAGACCACAACGCGGCGCGGGAGAACGAGGAGCACGCCACCATGAAACAACTGATGGTGAGTGTGAGTGTCACGCCCAAATACTTCCCCTTTCTTCCTGTTTTTGCATAAGCTGGAAAAAAAAAAAGAAGAAGAAAAAATCACAACAGAATGTCTTGATTGCATTGCCTGGCAGTATTATTCGCAGATAGATAATGAAGGCTCATTATCCTCCCTGTGGCATTCCTTACACCAGATTCCCGCACAAAACGTTGGCGTATGAATAATGGAACAGGGGGGAAAGGTGTGTAGAGAGCCGTGCTGTGATCTAGGACCCGTATTCAGCAATAGCGTCACCAATTCTACTGAGTGAAATTGCCCCCAGTGCCTCGTAACTATGGAGATGCAGGAACTAGTTGGGCCCAGGGGGGTTCCGGAGCAGTTTTAAGCGCAGAAGGTGCAAGTTTGTAACGAGTGTTGTCGAGGTGTGGCATGCAAAGCATGTGTTCAAAACTTCCGTTCATATTTCTAATAGCACAGATGTGGAAGTGGTAGTAGTGGTGTACTGTAACACCAGTGTGGCTGAATACACTGACAGATGTTGTAAATCTGACAGATCTTCTTTTTTTTTTTTACACCACAATCTGTTGTGAAGACAAAATACTGAGGTGTAACATAACTTATTTAAATGAATAACACTGCACATACTGGAGTGATGCCCGCTACATTTTTTCTCTCAGTTTGTTTGGTCTCTTAGTACAACAGTTTAAACTGAATTGTACAATTTTACCATTGCACTGGTGCCAGTGTTGGGGAAGTTACATGTCTGTTCTTAAAGTGGTGGCTGTGGCTCAGGAGGTAGAGTGGGTTGGCCACTGAACTATGGGTTGGCGGTTCGATTCCCAGCTCCTCTTGTCCATGTGTCGAAGTGTCCTTGAGCAAGACACTGAACCCCGTGGTGCTTCCGATGTAGAGGCACGTGCCTTGCATGGCAGCTCTGCCACCATCAGTGTGTGAGTGAGTGAATGAGAGGCAACATTGTAAAACGCTTAGTTCCATTCTGGTTGAAAAACGCTACATAAATGCAGTCCAAAGTTAACAGTGGAATACAATAAAATACACAGGTTACAACACATTGAACAATCCAAATTATTCTTTCCTGATACCTAGAAACGGATTCTAAGTTATTTGCTTAAGACTTTAAGGAGCTTTTAAAGACACGGTTGCATTTAAGACAACATTTCGTTGGAGAGTCTCCCAAAGGCTATGAAGGTCAGGAACAGTTTGTCTCAAACAAACAAAGAGTAGTACTGATCGTTGACTATGAACTGCACGTCAAGAAGTAATATGAAAACACATTCACAGCTGCTACAATATCAGCTAACCACAAAATGTTTTGTAAATGATTAGTGGAAATGCATGCTAGGCCTACTTCTAGTCCCCAATCTCGATTGGTCGTGCCAATGAAGAAATAGTTTTGAATTTTGAACTGGATAATATTTTTTTCAATGCTTATGATTAGGACTTGGGCACAGTCTTAGATTGCATTTGGCCCCCTAACACTAGATTGGAGGTAATAGGACTCTGCATGCAAATGAGGTCTGATGCCTCATCCACAACTTGTATTTTGCCTAATCAGATTCACGGATACATTATTTATATGCTCGTGAATGATATTAAGTAGAAAATTTCATTCTGTTTTGAAATAAAGGGTCATGTATCAGGGCTACAGTAAATATACTGACTGTGTGTTTGGATTGGACAGAACTGATCTAAATCTGGATGAAGCTATTGACCTCCATGATTTCATGCCCTTCCCATTTCTCCCCGATTTTCAAAGCAGGTGGAGAGAGGGGACTTTCAACAAGAGTCTGTGCTGAAGCAACTAGGAGTACTGCAAGAGGAGGAGAAAGACTACCAACACATTCAGGTAGCCTGAACAACACAACAACACACACTCTGGGGGGGGGGGATCTAATTCAGGATGTGGGTACATCCATAATTTACGACCGTTGTAACTAACGCCCGTCAATCCTAGCCGTGCAGCCACGGCTTGTCCAATGATAAGGCCTGAGGCTAAAGGAATCCAATTAAAGCTATCATTTGATTAATTAGGCAATCATCAAAGGTTGATACAAGGAGTCCCTGGGACTCCAGGTTTTGAGCAGCCGTGGTCTAGAATACAAAATACATTAGTGGGTCCATAGAAAACAAATAGCTTCTACTCCTAGCTCGTGTGCTTGGAATGTCTCTCTCCGAACTCAGTTCCATGGAAATACTGTGGGGAATTACTGTCAAAGAGCGTGGATAGCCGGTTAGGTAAGACTAGTGAATGTAATTGTCCCCTGATAGAAAATCGGATCGTGTATATTGCAATATTCATTAGTCCCACTTCAGTACACCCCAGCCAATGTTGCACTCCTCTAAGGAGTGAACTCTGTGTTTTTAAATCACAGGTAAAGAGGTCAAAAGTGATTAGAGCCAAAAGTATTTAACCAGAACCAATATAAAAAAATATATCAGCCCCAAAATGCTTCCCTATATTTGCGCAGCCAGTGAAGACCATTAATATGACTCAAATTAAACAGGAAGTTAGCATACAGGAATCGCAATATCCTACGCTTAGGCAGCAGTGATTATGAGGGACTTCACCTCTTGCTGGCTGAACAACTCTGGTGAACATGCCTAATATGCCAAATCTGAAGTCCCATAACCAGACTGCTTTGACTGTGTACATGTCAGTGTACAAGTGTTTGCAATAACCGCTTTAGCTACTAACCAGACCAATAATGCCATAGCAGCGCCGCTCCACTAGTCAGGCCAAGCTTTTGTAAGAAACACTCCAAGTTCTGCTGAGATTGAAAACCACTTTTCCTTAGACTGACTTTGAAAACAGGTTGTGATGAGATCGACGTCCAATTGTGATGAGATTGACAATAGGTTTTGATGAGACTGACTTTACGAACAGCCAAATGAGAATGACACCAAGTTCTTTTGAGATTGAAAAACAATATTAGTTATACTGATTTTGCAAACAAATTGTGACGGCAAGTTTTGACGAGAATGAATTCAACTCTTTGTTAGACTGACTTTGCAAACAAGTTGTTTTGACGAGAATGAAAACAGCTTATTGTTAAACATGACTTTGAAAACAAGTTTTAGCTATAATGACCACTCTATAAAGTCCTGATGAGATTTATAGCAAGTACGACTGAGACTGAAACACGTCCTAAAATGGACACCGTACAAGCGCTGTGTCTTACTTCACCCTGCATGTGTTTAGCACCGCCTCGTTGTGGTCGTCACGTCATAACGCATTGAAACGATGGAAAATGAAGAGAGACAGATTGAAACTTCAACTCCATTTATGTTCATCAAGTATATGTCATCGGACCGTTCACTCGGATGCTCCATGGGGATGGCGCTCCAATCAGATTCCTCCGCCTGCTTGTCTGGGCCAATCAGAGCCCCCCAAAAACAAATTGTGTCCTGTTTGTTTGAGTCATTGTCGAAATGGATGTTCAGCCTGGTCCCCTGGTGTATGCCTCTGTTGTGTCTGTCTGCGTTCCTTGCTCCCTCCGGAGCCGGGTCCTCTGATCCGCGCTGATGAGGCGGCACGCGGGGAGGAGGGGTGGGGGGGGGGGGGACACGGGGGAGCGAGTGCCCGAGATAAGGGCCATACAAAGTCTCCGCCGTCGCCCAATGATGACACGCGTAACAAGGATTCTTTCAGGTTGTCATAGCGGTGTCTTTTTCCCTGATTAGCATGCCACCCGTGGGGTTTGGAATTGTGCTTGTGGCTGGCTTCACATTCTCGTCCGCACACACACACACACACACACACACACACACACACACACACACACACACACACACACACACACACACACACACACTTTCACACTGTGAGTGCCAGACGCTTAGCAACGGCTTATAGCATGCTGCTCGACTGCTGAGGGACAGCAGGATGGGAGCTCAGGCCTTAGAAGTAAATATAGTATACATTTAATCACAGATCACTGTTTTGACTGTTTTGGGTCCAATTAAATAGTGATACGAAGGAACTTTGGTGGCGACTTGTCGCTTGCCAAACTGGGAATCATCAAGGCTGTTAAATTAGCGAGTTTCATGATTTTAAAGTTTATGAAGGTGTGATCAGCTCACATGACACATTTATATATTTGTGTATGTGATGCGGGTAGTAATATCCTGTGTCTTTATGTATTTGACCGTTTGAGTAGTAATTAAATCTGGCTTGACCTTGACACTAGCTTTGAGTGGAATATATGCATATAAACAAGGGGATGCTCCTAATTTGCCCTCTCCTTGCAGAACACAGTTTCCTGTCCTTTTGTTGCGCGGCAATTAGCCCGCGGAAAGTAACATTTTTTCTTTCTTGTTTTTCTCTACCCTCACATGGATTTCTGACAGGACCCCACTAACGGCTACTACAGCGTCAACACCTTCAAAGAACACCACACCCCCACCGTCACCCTGGCCGGAAGCCAGCCGGCGGAGATGCGCACGGCAGTGGCCTCGGGCACGGTGGGCAAACAGCGGGTGCCCACGGGCATGTCCTTCACCAACATCTACTCCACGCTGGGCGCGGGCCCCAACCGCCTCTACGACTACAGCCAGCGCTTCGTGCTGGGCATGGGCAGCAGCTCCATCGAGCTGTGCGAGCGCGAGTTCCAGCGGGCCTCCCTCAGCGACTCGAGCTCCTTCATCGACACGCAGTGCGACAGCAGCATCAGCAGCTACAGCAAGCAGGACGGCTACGTGCAGTTCGACAAGGACAGCAAGGCCTCGGCCTCCTCCTCCTCCCACTACTCGCAGTCCTCCTCCCAGAACTCAGACCTGACGCGGCCACTGCAGAAACGTATGCAGACCCACGTCTGACCACCAGGGGGGGCAGGTGTCCCGTCTGATAAAGAGGAACCATACAGCCCCGGGGGGATTGGGGACTTTGCATAAGGCTCCCCGGGCTTATGTAGGGCTGGGTGTGTTTTTATAAAGGGACCCGGAGATAAAAGACGGTCGGCTATGTAGAGCTCATGTTTCACTGTTCAGTGTTTCAAACCGCTGGATTTTAAAGCCTTATATATGCTCACGATTGTCGCAATCGCCCTGAAACGATCGACCCCAACCCACGTTTAGTTTTTGTTTTTTGAGGAAAGGTTCATGACACATTATTCCGTTTGTACCTCAAAGAGGTTTCTTACCAGCCCTAACCCACCCCACAGGGGAACACAGCGGAGGTGAGACATCTATTTGTCGGGCGCCATCATGGATTAGAATAACAGCTCCAAAGGCAGAAACAAGAAAATAAACCCTCTCAATGTACACACCATGTATGACAATCAGTTTATCAGGCGGAACCCTTTGGGCCATCCGTTAGGCAGTCCTTTCTCAATTCAAAGTCTGCTGTGAGAGGTTGGTTGCTGTATCTGTCTGTGTGAGCCAGTATGCTGCTGCTCTCGTAGTTACAGGCACAACAAGGAAAGTGCACGTGTGTTAGTCGTCCCTGCTTGTCTTCACACCACTCCCCTTTCACACACAACACACACACACACACACACACACACACACACACACACACACACACACACACACACACACACACACTTTTTGTTAAGATAGGCTTATCCAACTTCATCCCCCTGTGTGTGGGTGAACTGAAGCTGTCTAAATTTGCCCGCAGACTTGCCAAACAATTAAACACTGCGGCTGGCTGTCGACTTTCCTCCCCGTTGCCGTGGTCGTTGTAGTCGACCGGGTCTCGGTGCCGAGCAGATAAGGAGAGCCAAGATCTCAACCGGAAAGCCCTGAGTCGTTGTTTCACACTTTGCCACTCAGAGATAAAAGAAAATCATTGCACATTATGCATCACTTTCTTTTTAGCGCTCTTTGTTTTTCAACTCGGCTGCTGATTCTGTTTGTTTGGGAGGTTTATCCGACCGAGATACACAGCAGTTTTCCTTTTTATGTTTTTTTTTGAAGCCCACTTTCTTTGCCTTGATTGGAATTATACTGAACTGTGGAGAAAGGACATATACTTTTGCTTGCAAACGCTGAGAGAGGACTTATGCTGACTGCAAAGCCAAAGAGAGAGACAAGAGACTCCTAATGTGCGCCGTATCCATGTAATGTGAAGTCTAAAAGCCCTAGACTTCCTGTCATCCCCGCCTGTGAAACCAAAAGTAAAAGGAAAGAAAATACTGTTAGCAGAGCTTCTAATCATGTGGCTTTCTCATCAATGTTGTCCATGCCATGTTTATGCTGAGGCTTAGTAAATCCAGACTGTATACTGCTGTGCACTCCATGCTCACCAAACAATTACTGTAGGCATGCTGAAAACAAACTTGAGGGACCACTCTCTGAGATTAGATTTATTTTGTATGTTTTTGTAGACATTGTTGTGTTGTTTATATTTACTTACGAGTGTAATGATACATAAATAATTTGCACCATTTGATCATTTTAGAGTCATTTTAGTGAGTTGGACCATGGAAAAGCTCATGATGCCTTTTGCCTGTGGCCCAGGTCCTGATTTATAGAATCAGCTTGATCTGTATTTGATTTTGTTTAAAAAGGCTAAAGAGCAGTGCCAGGAAAAACAACCGGGTCTCATTTTACGGTAATATACCATATCAGAAGCAATGACGGGATGTGACGATCTTACGTTGTTGGCTTCTAAAAGAGTCCTCGGTTTTTTGATTAAATAGTTCTGAAAAAAAAAATGTTAACGGGAAAGTACTACTGTGGCCTACTCTATAAAATGGGGTAAGGGTATATTTAAAAAACGTCCTCTAGCAATCTGTTACATAGCCCTTTTAGGATGGAAAACAAAAGAGTCTGGGAAGAGTTTTTGCTGTGAGCACTTTATATGTGGTTATTTTCAAAGGTATTTACAATGGGGTTTTCTGCTTTAGTGGCGGTGGTTTTGACTTTAATTTTACAAATGGATTGGCGCCCGTTGTACGGTTTAAGAAGACAAAAAAGGTCTGTTTCAATGCTGATAATCCAGCTTGGTGCCCAGCACTGTGTATATAAATCTCCAATGCTCTGTATATAATTTGTCCGTTATTTCTGTCATACGCAGTCAGTTTCACTATATTCAAAAACAGATCCCTCTTACATCAATTATGTACAGACAAAGACAATCGTTTTGTTTTTTTTCGCTCTCTCAAACTGCCATTGGCATAACCATAACCAAGCTTGTCTTTGCAAATGAGTGGTTTGTGTGATCAGTTTTCTATAGAGTCTATCCATAGCATCATCTTTGTTCATCCACCTTTCATCTGCTTTTTATTCTCTCAGAATCAGCCTGTGCATTTGTTTGGTTAATTTCTTAAACTTTAAAAAGGGGACCTGATACTGTGTCTCTTAGAATCTGGTGTGATAATTTAATCGTGCATTCAATTTCATCTTTAGTTCAAAGCGGAAGACATATCCTGACAAAGTGAAACTTAAAGGATTCCAAATCACCCCTTGGTTGTTTGTAACTGAACGACGGCAGAAAGTGCATTACTCCCTCTGTCAGTTCCAGGTTCCCTTATATCTCTGTTCCAATAGAAGTCATGCGCTGAGGCAAAAAAACAAACAAACAAACAAAAAATTCCGAGTTGTGAGACTTCACGCTGCATTGCAAACCCAGCTGATGAATAGTAGAGGTCCCTGCCCTTCCACCTGCACCTCCCCTTCCATCCCCTACAAACAACCAGGCACACTCATTCTCCTTTCCCTGCAAACAACCAGGCACACACATTCTCCTTTCCCTACAAACAACCAGGCACACTCATTCTCCTTTCCCTACAAACAACCAGGCACACTCATTCTCCTTTCTTTCGTCGTGCACTCTGCCGATGACATGCAAGCCACAAAGGGAGCAGTCCAGGGGGTGCATGGAGCCAACGAGGCCCGATACCTGCCTGCTCGCCCCCCCATAAAGCCGCAGAGCTCTTCTGCATGGCAACAGCTGCTGCTGGTCGCCACACAGCGTGAAATATGCCTGTGCCCGGCAGACAAGCAAAACAGAACCAGAGCGATGCGGCAGGTCACTGCCCTTTACTGGTGAAACAGAACATCCGTTTGCCAGGGTCAAAGAGGGAGCGATGTAAAACAGACCTGTTGTTAAGAGGGTCTTCATGTTGGGGTTTTAATGTTGTGACTAAGGCTGTTTTCAGAGGAAACGAAGGAGTTCAGTGTTAGATTGGTGGATCGTTCTCTTTCTAATGATTTCTGCGCCCCGCGGCTATGTTACATCAGTGCTTTGTGGTGCTGCAAACCTTTGTTTGGTCTAAAAGAAGTGTATGAAGCTGAGAGATGAGTTATGCTAAACGTGGGATACTGTCAACATGATGATGCTTTGAAAAACTGGGTTTACAAAACTCCACAGAACGTGTGAATTGATTTCCTTTGTTCGACGACGTGTGTTATTGCAGAAGGAACGCAAATGGTTTAAGTGCCAATCAAACGTGGGAACCTTTTATAACATCCCATAATACTTTCTCCAATTGTAAATGATTCCTCCACACCCTTTGGTTTTTGCAGATTAATATCTCGTTAGTACTTTTCATAATGTGCTTAAATATAAAAAAAAGGATAAACATTTGACCGTCTATAAATAGTGAAACATACACATACTGTATACTGTAATGTAAAGATGTACATTCTACCAGGAAGACCACTATTTTCACGCAGTGGCCCTCTGTATCTAAGTAAAAAAAAAAAAAAAAAAATCATGAAAAAAAGTTGTATTTTACCTGTACTGGTTTGTGAATCTATGATGCTTTTGCTCTGTATATTTGAGGAAAAAAAAGAAAATGAAAAAAACAAAGCACTGCCTGTCTGTCTTATTTCTTTATACATTTCATTTCTGTCACTGAAAATAATATTTAATCATATGTTGTTTTGCTTGGGGTTTTAGACAAAAAGGTAAATGCTTACCAGCTTAATGCCAATGCCTCAACTTCAGAATTATACTTTTACACAACCATCTCTTGCCCTTTACTGGTGCCATTTAACACTTACTTTATTATCACGTATTGAGTATTGTTAATGCAACACTCCAGCTAACACATCAAGGTTTAGGAAGTGAAATGATTGAAACGTATTCGGTTACAGCAAAACAAAACCGTTGTAGCTGTCCAGACATACCATCACCACACACTAACCAACAGAAAGACAGCCAGACACCGAAACACAAATAAAATAGACAGACAGCCAGAGAGATAGAGAGGGAAGGGAAGAGACAGACACAAAGACCACACAGAAACTGAGAGAGAGAGAGCGAGAGAGAGAGAGAGTGACAGAGAGAGCGAGGAACGAGAGAGAGAGAGAGAGAGAGGAGAGGGAGAGAGGAAGAGACAGAACGCACAGACACACAGAAAAAGAGAGAGAGAGAGAGAGAGAGAGAGAGAGAGAGAGACAGAGAGAGGAAGAGAAAGACCGACAGACACAAAGAACGCACAGACACACAGAGAGAGAGAGAGAGAGTGAGTAGCAGCATACCAAAGACTCTTCCGCTGTTAGCTGCATTCTTGAAGTGCTGTGTCAAACCCTTTGAGAGTGGTATTTCAGTACATCAAACAGGAACCAGGCAGGCAGTAGACACACTTGTTGTTGCTGCCTGCATGGGAAAGTTTATTTCAAACACGGTGGTAACATAACGGCACTCTGGGTTTTCATATTTAGAATCCTGCCACCAATGGTAGAGAAGTGCCCTTGACAACCTCCCCAGATTCACTTGTGTACTACACAGACCTTATTCAATGGCATAATTAGAGTAATCAGTCTGACTCAGCACCAAACAAGAATAGTCTAGTCATTTGATCACACTCGAGTTACTCAGATGCAACAGACTAGGCAACACATTATGCAAATGGATTCAAACAGCGGTTATTTCTACCTCCCCTGACAAATTAGACAGCTTTATGCACCTCCAACCCTCCTTCTTTCCCTGGCACTCAAAGGGCATCGCCTAGCCTGTCTGACGCGGGATCGTTCCAAATGAGCTGTAACAGCAGGTGATTTTGTTGTGAATCACCTCGATTGGATTTGAAAATCCTAATTGACAAAAGCCCGACAAAGATTGTGGAAGGTTGCGGAGCCCGCGTTTGACAAGCTGGAGCACCACTCCATTATGGAATTATGTACAGACACCTTCTACACGGGCCGGAGCGAGGAGACGAACGACGCTAAGAGGAGAGGAGAGAGCCATTGAGGGACTGAGCGGCTAGGGAAAGTTCTGCTCCAGTCATAGCACCGAGCACACTGGCTTCTCATTTCTGTGTGTGTGTGTGTGTGTGTGTGTGTGTGTGTGTGTGTGTGTGTGTGTGTGAGTGTGTGTTTCCGATGGTATACAATTCTGACACAAGATTTATTCTAAGACTCCAATCAGACTATAGAGCGACCTTTCTGTTGATCGCTAAAGTTGTCAGTTTGCACAGAAGCAAAGAGACTGCAAACTGATACACACAGCTATAATGGTTTGAAGACTGAAGTTGAACAATACTTTAAAACAAAACCCCACACTGCTCTTTATTATTCAGTAAACGACTGAAAGATGTCAATTTCAGACTTATTTGTTTAAGGACATCTGGTTTTCGTGAAAAGATGATTCTATCAACATCTGTCTTTATGGAAAAATATTTAAGGGGAATCTCTCCCTTTTTCTCTCAACATTAAACTCCAAATGTTGAATGTTGAACTAGCATGTAGATCACTAGCATTGGCAAATGAAGTGTATAGTTTGGATTTGCATGTGACGTGTCTGATCCCCCTGATCCTTCTAAGAGTGGCTGCAGCACAATGCTAGTGCAAGACATAAATGTTCACCTCAGCATATGAAACATTTGACCTCTGTGAATGAATCGACTTGAGGTGGCTCCATGGGTCTGGGTTTTAACCTGGAATGTGGCTACGGTGTCAGAAGAGATATATAAATATTTCCTCCTCATTACAAGGGGACCAGAGGGAGCATTCCTTGGAGCATCTTAAATGGGTTATTGATTCAGCGACCTTTACCACGGTGTGGGTTTTGAGGTTGTTTGTTTCAACGTTAGCTCAACACACACACTGCAGACAGTGACGATTGGTATGCATACGACATAGCTTGGCCTTTTTAGGAGTGAATTACCAAAGGTAATGTTGGCACATTTTATGTTTGTCAAAGAAGCTAGATATTTCACTTTTCACCATCGTCTTCATTGTGTCATAAATTGGAAGGGAAGATGCATTGAACTGAGCTGATGATAGTTGATTTGATCACAGTTTTGACATATGATTTATAACCAAAGTGATTTAGGAGACACTCAACAAGGCATTTCCCCTGACTACTGAAATTATTAAACAAAACTAAATCAATAAACCCTTCTTTTTTTTGCATGGTTTTGAAAAAATAAACTATAGCAATTTCAGAAGTGTGGCAGATATTGAACTTAATTGGTTTTTCTAATATGCTTTGTGAATTCGACAGGGCATGGGAAGAGCGTCAGTGCTTTTCAGCTCTCATTGTTCCCATTTGGACTTAACAAACGAGACATGCCCAATAGTTAATCAGCCTGTTCGTACTGATATGACAGAGGCAGCTTTATGACTGGGTGGACTCATAATTCCCCGTCTATACGGTGGTATTGGCATTTTCTAAATGTCGATGCACCACCAGAGCTAATTTACAAGACAAAGTGGTCTGACAGAGTGTCTCTGACAATCTCACAGAAAACTAGACCCGCACTCAACAATTATCACTTCTCTAATTAAGTTTTCGTTTGCACTTTAACGGAAAGCGCTTTCTTAGAAGGTTGACTCCTTTGAATTGCCTTTCAGTTGAATTGCAATCAAAACAAATGGAAGAGCTTACAGATGTGACATTTGAAGAGCCCCCCCCCGCCTGTCGAAGCCCGAGCACAGTTCTAAATTGGAAAGGAGGTTAATATATGAAGTTGTTAAAAAAAAACAGACGGAAGAAAAAAGTTTGATTTGCATCCCCTAAACCTGAGTGAATCATGCCCAACGGTCGACGAAGATCTTTGAGAAATGTCAGCCAACTTATCTTTCCAGGAGACATAGATGGAGAAAACTAATGTTCGGCCTTGAAAGCATTATAATGTGAATGATATCATCTGAGACTGACTTCTTTCCACGCTGTATGTTAACAAAAGCATCCCAATGAATTCAATAACAACTTATAGAAGACAACATCTCAGTTTATTATAGACCTTTGCAAAAGTTAGAGTAAGCAGGTAAATGCATGGTCACGGTTTGGGGTCTTTTCTGTGGTTCTGGGTAATCACTGGTTTCACCTGTTCTTGTTTGTGTCATTGTGTCCACCTGGGTCCTTGTGTTTCTGATTCAGTGTTTATCCTGTCTCTTGTGTTTCTGATTCAGTGTTTATCCTGTCTCTTGTGGTTGTCCTTGTTGGTTTATTGATGGTATGTCATGTTTCTTTCAAGCCTGCTTTTTGACAATAAACACCGCTTTTTCATACATTTTCAGCAATTTTTTTATTGCTTTTGGGTCTGACCGGCCTCTGGAGTTGACATAGATTACCTCCCGGCCCAGACACATACCTTACTGTTCTACACGGCAAAATATGTTTTCTATTTGAGATGGATGTGATGCAACGTCTTCTGTTTTTGTTGTTATCCACAGTAGTTGTAGCATCAAATAAGGAGGTTTTGGCTACACAGTAAGGCCTCCCAGCACCAGCTGGCACCCATAGTCATTGATTTTAAGTTTCATACACACAAATGCTGCCTCATCAAAGGAGAACATTACAATGAGTGCTATACCAGTATCAGAAGAAAGAAAAACAATGTGTACTGCCGATCTTAGTTTACTCAGAAGTCACGTGGCATTTCCTTATGAATTGAAGATTCAGAATCTTACTTAGTCCTCATGGTCCATTCAACCTTGTCCTCTGCACGTACATCTGCAGTAGTTTGAGGCCTGAGAAAAAAAGCCAAAGCTTTCATTGTTGATCTGATTTGATAAAAAAAAAGGAATAAATGTTACAACAAAACAAAGAATTTGCCAGTACGGTGGCTTCGAAAGAAGCACGCAGGAACCACACAGGAACCACACAGGAACCACACAGGAACCACCAGGAACCACGCACACGCAGGAACCACACAGGAACCACACAGGAACCACACAGGAACCACACAGGAACCACACAGGAACCACACAGGAACCACACAGGAACCACACAGGAACCACACAGGACCACACAGGAACCACAGGAACCACACAGGAACCACACAGGAACCACACAGGAACCACACAGGAACCACGCAGGAACCACACAGGAACCACACAGGAACCACACAGGAACCACACAGGAACCACGCAGGAACCACACAGGAACCACGCAGGAACCACACAGGAACCACACAGGAACCACACAGGAACCACACAGGAACCACCACACAGGAACCACACAGGAACCACACAGGAACCACACAGCAGACTGACTGAGACACAGCACATAAAAGCCATGGAGCTGAAATCCGAGAGTGACAGAAAGGCCCAGATGCCTTTGGTCCAAGAGATGAGAGAGGGAGAAAAGTGTGAGAGGCAGAGGATGAACAAAAAGAGGGGTGGGGGTAGGGGGGCTCTGTGACACACCATATGAGGCCATGCACCCCCTTCAACCCCAACCCCCCTACCCACCCACCCCTCCCCAGCCCCCGCCCCCGCCCCAAGCTCTTGGGCAGATGAGCAGCGCCCACATGGCGCCCTCTGCACAGCTGTTGGCACTGATGTGACTCACCCTGCCCGCTGGTGGAGGAGGATCGAAGGGGGAGTTGGGGGGCTGGGTGGGGGCTCGATGGGTCAGAGAAGAGGGGAGGAGGGGTAGAGCCTATGCTTGGGTTAAAGCCAGGGCCTCCTCTGGCACCCTGCGGATCACCCCACAGCGCCAGAACCCAGCGGAGGGTATAATAATGCCTTAATTGTGCCACGGATGGGAGTCATTGAGTTATCGACATGGGAGGGGGGCAAGAGCAGGGCAGAGGGGAGGTTGTCCGCGGCTTAGCCGGTAGCCAGTGGTCGAAGCCTGAGCTGCGGAAACGATGAGTCATCTCCCTAACAAGGAGAACATCCCCTCGGAGACGTCTAAGCGGACAGCCCAATAGGAGGAGATCACAGTGGGGAGCGTCTGCTTTGGTGACATGGTGAGACATTGGACGCCTCGCTGTACTCAGACCTCAACGCAACACCATCTGCCCACGCCACATACAATGTGTTTTCATTTTTATTTGTTTATTTATTTATATTTTTCGGAAGAAGTGTTTGTTTCTTGTTAAATCCTGCCGCTGGCAAAGCAAAAGACCCTGGTGGCTGTGGTTTAGACGAGGGGAAAACACAGTCGTCCCCCCCCCCCCCCCCCCGCCCCTTTGCCTCCCTCCCGTGTCGATAACTCAATGACTCCCATACGTGGCACAATTAAGGCATTATTATACCCTCCGCTGGGTTCTGGCGCTGTGGGGTGATCCGCAGGGTGCCAGAGGAGGCCCTGGCTTTAACCCAAGCATAGGCTCTACTCCTCCTCCCCTCTTCTCTGACCCATCGAGCTCCCCACCCAGCCCCCAACTCCCCTTCCGATCCTCCTCCACCAGCGGGCAGGGTGAGTCACATCAGTGCCAACAGCTGCGCAGAGGGCGCCACAGGGGCGCTGCCTGCCCAAGAGCTTGGGGCGGGGGCGGGGGCTGGGGAGGGGGTGGGTGGGTAGGGGGGTTGGGGTTGAAGGTGCATGGCCTCATATGGTGTGTCACAGAGCCCCCCTACCCCCCACCCTTTTTGTTCATCCTCTGCCTCTCACACTTTTCTCCCTCTCTCATCTCTTGGACCAAAGGCATCTGGGCCTTTCTGTCACTCTCGGATTTCAGCTCCATGGCTTTTATGTGCTGTGTCTCAGTCAGTCTGCTGTGTGGTTCCTGTGTGGTTCCTGTGTGGTTCCTGTGTGGTTCCTGCGTGGTTCCTGCGTGGTTCCTGCGTGGTTCCTGTGTGGTTCCTGTGTGGTTCCTGTGTGGTTCCTGCGTGCTTCTTTCGAAGCCACCGTACTGGCAAATTCTTTGTTTTGTTGTAACATTTATTCCTTTTTTTTATCAAATCAGATCAACAATGAAAGCTTTGGCTTTTTTCTCTCAGGCTCTCAAACTACTGCAGATGTACGTGCAGAGGACAAGGTTGAATGGACCATGAGGACTAAGTAAGATTCTGAATCTTCAATTCATAAGGAAATGCCACGTGACTTCTGAGTAAA
This sequence comes from Galaxias olidus, assembly GCA_026901105.3. Classification (NCBI taxonomy): domain Eukaryota; kingdom Metazoa; phylum Chordata; class Actinopteri; order Galaxiiformes; family Galaxiidae; genus Galaxias; species Galaxias olidus. The sequence continues at coordinate 76,037 of JAPMUY010009628.1, forward strand.
CTAAGATCGGCAGTACACATTGTTTTTCTTTTCTTCTGATACTGGTATAGCACTCATCGTAATGTTCTCCTTTGATGAGGCAGCATTTGTGTGTATGAAACTTCAAATCAATGACTGTGGGTGCCAGCTGGTGCTGGGAGGCCTTACTGTGTAGCCAAAACCTCCTTATTTGATGCTACAACTACTGTGGATAACAACAAAAACAGAAGACGTTGCATCACATCCATCCTTTTCAAATAGAAAACATATTTGCCGTGTAGAACAGTAAGGTATGTGTCTGGGCCGGGGAGGTAATCTATGTCAACTCCAGAGGCCGGTCAGACTCCAAAAGCAATAAAAAAATTGCTGGAAATGTATGAAAAGCGGTGTTTATTGTCAAAAAGCAGGCTTGAAAGAAACATGACATACCATCAATAAACCAACAAGGACAACCACAAGAGATAGGATAAACACTGAATCAGAAACACAAGGACCCAGGTGGACACAATGACACAAACAAGAACAGGTGAAACCAGTGATTACCCAGAACCACAGAAAAGACCCCAAACCGTGACCATGCATTTACCTGCTTACTCCTAACTTTTGCAAAGGTCTATAATAAACTGAGATGTTGTCTTCTATAAGTTGTTATTGAATTCATTGGGATGCTTTTGTTAACATACAGCGTGGAAAGAAGTCAGTCTCAGATGATATTATTCACATTATAATGCTTTCGAGGCTGAACATTAGTTTTCTCCATCTATGTCTCCTGGAAAGATAAGTTGGCTGACATTTCTCAAAGATCTTCGTCGACCGTTGGGCATGATTCACTCAGGTTTAGGGGATGCAAATCAAACTTTTTTCTTCCGTCTGTTTTTTTAACAACTTCATATATTAACCTCCTTTCCAATTTAGAACTGTGCTGGGGCTTCGACAGGCAAGGGGGGGGGGGGGCTCTTCAAATGTCACATCTGTAAGCTCTCCATTTGTTTTGATTGCAATTCAACTGAAAGGCAATTCAAAGGAGTCAACCTTCTAAGAAAGCGCTTTCCGTTAAAGTGCAAACGAAAACTTAATTAGGAGAAGTGATAATTGTTGAGTGCGGGTCTAGTTTTCTGTGAGATTGTCAGAGACACTCTGTCAGACCACTTTGTCTTGTAAATTAGGTCTGGTGGTGCATCGACATTTAGAAAATGCCAATACCACCGTATAGACGGAATTATGAGTCCACCCAGTCATAAAGCTGCCTCTGTCATATCAGTACGAACAGGCTGATTAACTATTGGGCATGTCTCGTTTGTTAAGTCCAAATGGGAACAATGAGAGCTGAAAAGCAGTGACGCTGTTCCCATGCCCTGTCGAATTCACAAAGCATATTAGAAAAACCAATTAAGTTCAATATCTGCCACACTTCTGAAATTGCTATAGTTTATTTTTTCAAAACCATGCAAAAAAAAGAAGGGTTTATTGATTTAATTTTGTTTAATAATTTCAGTAGTCAGGGGAAATGCCTTGTTGAGTGTCTCAAATCAATTTTGGTTATAAATCATATGTCAAAACTGTGATCAAATCAACTATCATCAGCTCAGTTCAATGCATCTTCCTTCCAATTTATGACACAATGAAGACGATGGTGAAAGTGGAATATCTAGCTTTGACAAACATAAAATGTGCCAACATTACCTTTGGTAATTCACTCCTAAAAAGGCCAAGCTATGTCGTATGCATACCAATCGTCACTGTCTGCAGTGTGTGTGTTGAGCTAACGTTGAAACAAACAACTCCCCAAAACCCACACCGTGGTAAAGGTCGCTGAATCAATAACCCATTTAAGATGCTCCAAGGAATGCTCCCTCTGGTCCCCTTGTAATGAGGAGGAAATATTTATATATCTCTTCTTGACACCGCAGCCACATTCCAGGTTAAAACCCAGACCCATGGAGCCACCTCAAGTCGATTCATTCACAGAGGTCAAATGTTTCATATGCTGAGGTGAACATTTATGTCTTGCACTAGCATTGTGCTGCAGCCACTCTTAGAAGGATCAGGGGGATCAAACACGTCACATGCAAATCCAAACTATACACTTCATTTGCCAATGCTAGTGATCTACATGCTAGTTCAACATTCAACATTTGGTGTTTAATGTTGAGAGAAAAAGGGAGAGATTCCCCCTTAAATATTTTTCCATAAAGACAGATGTTGATAGAATCATCTTTTCACGAAAAACCAGATGTCCTTAAACAAATAAGTCTGAAATTGACATCTTTCAGTCGTTTACTGAATAATAAAGAGCAGTGTGGGGTTTTGTTTAAAGTATTGTTCAACTTCAGTCTTCAAACCATTATAGCTGTGTGTATCAGTTTGCAGTCTCTTTGCTTCTGTGCAAACTGACAACTTTAGCGATCAACAGAAAGGTCGCTCTATAGTCTGATTGGAGTCTTAGAATAAATCTTGTGTCAGAATTGTATACCATCGGAAACACACACTCACACACACACACACACACACACACACACACACACACACACACACACACACACACACACACACACACACACAGAAATGAGAAGCCAGTGTGCTCGGTGCTATGACTGGAGCAGAACTTTCCTAGCCGCTCAGTCCCTCAATGGCTCTCTCCTCTCCTCTTAGCGTCGTTCGTCCCCTCGCTCCGGCCCGTGTAGAAGGTGTCTGTACATAATTCCATAATGGAGTGGTGCTCCAGCTTGTCAAACATGGCTCCGCAACCTTCCACAATCTTTGTCGGGCTTTTGTCAATTAGGATTTTCAAATCCAATCGAGGTGATTCACAACAAAATCACCTGCTGTTACAGCTCATTTGGAACGATCCCGCGTCAGACAGGCTAGGCGATGCCCTTTGAGTGCCAGGGAAAGAAGGAGGGTTGGAGGCATAAAGCTGTCTAATTTGTCAGGGGAGGTAGAAATAACCGCTGTTTGAATCCATTTGCATAATGTGTTGCCTAGTCTGTTGCATCTGAGTAACTCGAGTGTGATCAAATGACTAGACTATTCTTGTTTGGTGCTGAGTCAGACTGATTACTCTAATTATGCCATTGAATAAGGTCTGTGTAGTACACAAGTGAATCTGGGGAGGTTGTCAAGGGCACTTCTCTACCATTGGTGGCAGGATTCTAAATATGAAAACCCAGAGTGCCGTTATGTTACCACCGTGTTTGAAATAAACTTTCCCATGCAGGCAGCAACAACAAGTGTGTCTACTGCCTGCCTGGTTCCTGCTCTGATGTACTGAAATACCACTCTCAAAGGGTTTGACATGCGACTTCAAGAATGCAGCTAACAGCGGAAGAGTCTTTGGTGTGCTGCTACTCACTCTCTCTCTCTCTCTCTCTCTGTGTGTCTGTGCGTTCTTTGTGTCTGTCGGTCTTTCTCTTCCTCTCTCTCTCTCTCTCTCTCTCTCTCTCTCTCTCTCTCTCTTTTTCTGTGTGTCTGTGCGTTCTGTCTCTTCCTCTCTCCCTCTATCTCTCTCTCTCTCTCTCTCTCTCTCTCTCTCTCTCTCTCTCTCTCGCTCTCTCTCTCTCAGTTTCTGTGTGGTCTTTGTGTCTGTCTCTTCCCTTCCCTCTCTATCTCTCTGGCTGTCTGTCTATTTTATTTGTGTTTCGGTGTCTGGCTGTCTTTCTGTTGGTTAGTGTGTGGTGATGGTATGTCTGGACAGCTACAACGGTTTTGTTTTTGTTGTAACCGAATACGTTTCAATCATTTCACTTCCTAAACCTTGATGTGTTAGCTGGAGTGTTGCATTAACAATACTCATTACGTGATAATAAAGTAAGTGTTAAATGGCACCAGTAAAGGGCAAAGATGGTTGTGTAAAAGTATAATTTTGAAGTTGAGGCATTGGCATTAAGCTGGTAAGCATTTACCTTTTTGTCTTAAACCCCAAGCAAAACAACATATGATTAAATATTATTTTCAGTGACAGAAATGAAATGTATAAAGAAATAAGACAGACAGGCAGTGCTTTTTTTTTTCATTTTCTTTTTTTTTCCTCAAATATACAGAGCAAAAGCATCATAGATTCACAAACCAGTACAGGTAAAATACAACTTTTTTTCTATTTTTTTTTTTTTTTTTTTTTACTTAGATACAGAGGGCCACTGCGGTGAAAATAGTGGTCTTCCTGGTAGAATGTACATCTTTACATTACAGTATACAGTATGTGTATGTTTCACTATTTATAGGCGGTCAAATGTTTATCCTTTTTTTTATATTTAAGCACATTATGAAAAGTACTAACGAGATATTAATCTGCAAAAACCAAAGGGTGTGGAGGAATCATTTACAATTGGAGAAAGTATTATGGGATGTTATAAAAGGTTCCCACGTTTGATTGGCACTTAAACCATTTGCGTTCCTTCTGCAATAACACACGTCGTCGAACAAAGGAAATCAATTCACACGTTCTGTGGAGTTTGTAAACAGTTTTCAAAAACATCTCATGTTGACAGTATCCCACGTTTAGCATAACTCATCTCTCAGCTTCATACACTTCTTTTAGACCAAACAAAGGTTTGCAGCACCACAAAGCACTGATGTAACATAGCCGCGGGGCGCAGAAATCATTAGAAAGAGAACGATCCACCAATCTAACACTGAACTCCTTCGTTTCCTCTGAAAACAGCCTTAGTCACAACATTAAAACCCCAACATGAAGACCCTCTTAACAACAGGTCTGTTTTACATCGCTCCCTCTTTGACCCTGGCAAACGGATGTTCTGTTTCACCAGTAAAGGGCAGTGACCTGCCGCATCGCTCTGGTTCTGTTTTGCTTGTCTGCCGGGCACAGGCATATTTCACGCTGTGTGGCGACAGCAGCAGCTGTTGACATGCAGAAGAGCTCTGCGGCTTTATGGGGGGCGAGCAGGCAGGTATCGGGCCTCGTTGGCTCCATGCACCCCTGGACTGCTCCCTTTGTGGCTTGCATGTCATCGGCAGAGTGCACGACGAAAGAAAGGAGAATGAGTGTGCCTGGTTGTTTGTAGGGAAAAGGAGAATGAGTGTGCCTGGTTGTTTGTAGGGAAAGGAGAATGTGTGTGCCTGGTTGTTTGCAGGGAAAAGGAGAATGAGTGTGCCTGGTTGTTTGTAGGGGATGGAAGGGGAGGTGCAGGTGGAAGGGCAGGGACCTCTACTATTCATCAGCTGGGTTTGCAATGCAGCGTGAAGTCTCACAACTCGGAATTTTTTGTTTGTTTGTTTGTTTTTTGCCTCAGCGCATGACTTCTATTGGAACAGAGATATAAGGGAACCTGGAACTGACAGAGGTAATGCACTTTCTGCCGTCGTTCAGTTACAAACAACCAAGGGGTGATTGGAATCCTTTAAGTTTCACTTTGTCAGGATATGTCTTCCGCTTTTGAACTAAAGATGAAATTGAATGCACGATTAAATTATCACACCAGATTCTAGAGACACAGTATCAGGTCCCCTTTTTAAAGTTTAAGAAATTAACCAAACAAATGCACAGGCTGATTCTGAGAGAATAAAAAGCAGATGAAAGGTGGATGAACAAAGATGATGCTATGGATAGACTCTATAGAAAACTGATCACACAAACCACTCATTTGCAAAGACAAGCTTGGTTATGGTTATGCCAATGGCAGTTTGAGAGAAGCGAAAAAAACAAAACGATTGTCTTTGTCTGTACATAATTGATGTAAGAGGGATCTGTTTTTGAATATAGTGAAACTGACTGCGTATGACAGAAATAACGGACAAATTATATACAGAGCATTGGAGATTTATATACACAGTGCTGGGCACCAAGCTGGATTATCAGCATTGAAACAGACCTTTTTTGTCTTCTTAAACCGTACAAGGCGCCAATCCATTTGTAAAATTAAAGTCAAAACACCGCCACTAAAGCAGAAAACCCCATTGTAAATACCTTTGAAAATAACCACATATAAAGTGCTCCACAGCAAAAACTCTTCCCAGACTCTTTTGTTTTCCATCCTAAAAGGGCTATGTAACAGATTGCTAGAGGACGTTTTTTTTAAATATACCCTTACCCCCATTTTATAGAGTAGGCCACAGTAGTACTTTCCCGTTAACATTTTTTTTTTCAGAAATATTTAATCAAAAAACCGAGGACTCTTTTAGAAGCCAACAACGTAAGATCGTCACATCCCGTCATTGCTTCTGATATGGTATATTACCGTAAAAATGAGACCCGGTTGTTTTCCTGGCACTGCTCTTTAGCCTTTTTAAACAAAATCAAATACAGATCAAGCTGATTCTAAAAATCAGGACCTGGGCCTGAGCAAAAGGCATCATGAGCTTTTCCATGGTCCAACTCACTGAATAGCTCTAAAATGATCAAATGGTGCAAATTATTTATGTATCATTACACTCGTAAGTAAATATAAACAACACAACAATGTCTACAAAAACATACAAAATAAATCTAATCTCAGAGAGTGGTCCCTCATTTGTTTTCAGCATGCCTACAGTAATTGTTTGGTGACATGGAGTGCACAGCAGTATACAGTCTGGATTTATAAGCCTCAGCATAAACATGGCATGGACAACATTGATGAGAAAGCCACATGATTAGAAACTCTGCTAACAGTATTTTCTTTCCTTTTACTTTTGGTTTCACAGGCAGGGATGACAGGAAGTCTAGGGCTTTTAGACTTCACATTACATGGATACGGCGCACATTAGAGTCTCTTGTCTCTCTCTTTGGCTTTGCAGTCAACATAAGTCCTCTCTCAGCGTTTGCAAGCAAAAGTATATGTCCTTTCTCCACAGTTCAGTATAATTCCAATCAAGGCAAAGAAAGTGGGCTTCAAAAAAAACATAAAAAGGAAAACTGCTGTGTATCTCGGTCAGATAAACCTCCCAAACAAACAGAATCAGCAGCCGAGTTGAAAAACAAAGAGCGCTAAAAGAAAGTGATGCATAATGTGCAATGATTTTCTTTTATCTCTGAGTAGCAAGACAGCCAAACAACGACTCAGGGCTTTCGGTTGAGATCTTGGCTCTCCTTATCTGCTCGGCACCGAGACCATTCGACTACAACGACCACGGCAACGGGAAAGTGTTAGGCCAACCGCAGTGTTTAATTGTTTGGCAAGTCTGCGGGCAAATTTAGACAGCTTCAGTTCACCACACACAGGGGGATGAAGTTGGATAAGCCTATCTTAACAAAAAGTGTGTGTGTGTGTGTGTGTGTGTGTGTGTGTGTGTGTGTGTGTGTGTGTGTGTGTGTGTGTTGTGTGTGGAAAGGGGAGTGGTGTGAAGACAAGCAGGGATGACTAACACACGTGCACTTTCCTTGTTGTGCCTGACAGAGCAGCAACATACTGGCTCACACAGACAGATACAGCAACCAACCTCTCACAGCAGACTTTGAATTGAAAGGACTGCCTAACGGATGGCCCCAAAGGGTTCCGCCTGATAAACTGATTGTCATACATGGTGTGTACATTGAGAGGGGTTTATTTTCTTGTTTCTGCCTTTGGAGCTAATTTATTCTAATCAATGATGGCGCCCCGACAAATAGATGTCTCACCTCCGCTGTGTTCCCCTGTGGGGTGGGTTAGGGCTGGTAAGAAACCTCTTTGAGGCATAAACGAAATAATGTGTCATGAACCTTTCCTCAAAAAACAAAACTAAACGTGGGTTGGTCGATCGTTTCAGGGCGATTGCGACAATCGTGAGCATATATAAGGCTTTAAAATCCAGCGGTTTGAAACACTGAACAGTGAAACATGAGCTCTACACACCGTCTTTTATCTCCGGGTCCCTTTATAAAAACACACCCAGCCCTACATAAGCCCGGGGAGCCTTATGCAAAGTCCCAATCCCCCCGGGGCTGTATGGTTCCTCTTTATCAGACGGGACACCTGCCCCCCCTGGTGGTCAGACGTGGGTCTGCATACGTTTCTGCAGTGGCCGCGTCAGGTCTGAGTTCTGGGAGGAGGACTGCGAGTAGTGGGAGGAGGAGGAGGCCGAGGCCTTGCTGTCCTTGTCGAACTGCACGTAGCCGTCCTGCTTGCTGTAGCTGCTGATGCTGCTGTCGCACTGCGTGTCGATGAAGGAGCTCGAGTCGCTGAGGGAGGCCGCTGGAACTCGCGCTCGCACAGCTCGATGGAGCTGCTGCCCATGCCCAGCACGAAGCGCTGGCTGTAGTCGTAGAGGTGCGGTTGGGACGCGCCCAGCGTGGGTAGATGTTGGTGAAGGACATGCCCGTGGGCACCCGCTGTTGCCCACCGTGCCCGAGGCCACTGCCGTGCGCATCTCCGCCGGCTGGCTTCCGGCCAGGGTGACGGTGGGGGTGTGGTGTTCTTTGAAGGTGTTGACGCTGTAGTAGCCGTTAGTGGGGTCCTGTCAGAAATCCATGTGAGGGTAGAGAAAAACAAGAAAGAAAAAATGTTACTTTCCGCGGGCTAATTGCCGCGCAACAAAAGGACAGGAAACTGTGTTCTGCAAGGAGAGGGCAAATTAGGAGCATCCCCTTGTTTATATGCATATATTCACTCAAAGCTAGTGTCAAGGTCAAGCCAGATTTAATTACTACCCAAACGGTCAAATACATAAAGACACAGGATATTACTACCCGCATCACATACACAAATATATAAATGTGTCATGTGAGCTGATCACACCTTCATAAACTTTAAAATCATGAAACTCGCTAATTTAACAGCCTTGATGATTCCCAGTTTGGCAAGCGACAAGTCGCCACCAAAGTTCCTTCGGATCACTATTTAATTGGACCCAAAACAGTCAAAACAGTGATCTGTGATTAAATGTATACTATATTTACTTCTAAGGCCTGAGCTCCCATCCTGCTGTCCCTCAGCAGTCGAGCAGCATGCTATAAGCCGTTGTTGCTGTCTGACACTCACAGTGTGAAAGTGTGTGTGTGTGTGTGTGTGTGTGTGTGTGTGTGTGTGTGTGTGTGTGTGTGTGCTGTGTGTGTGTGTGTGCGGACGAGAATGTGAAGCCAGCCACAAGCACAATTCCAAACCCCACGGGTGGCATGCTGATCTGGGAAAAAAGACACCGCTATGCGGGACAGAACTCTGAAAGAATCCTTGTTACGCGTGTCATCATTGGGCGACGAGCGGAGACTTTGTATGGCCCTTATCTCGGGCACTCGCTCCCCCGTGTCCCCCCCCCCCCCACCCCTCCTCCCCGCGTGCGCCGCCCTCGTCAGCGCGGATCAGAGGACCCGGCTCCGGAGGGAGCAAGGGAACGCAGACAGACACAACAGAGGCATACACCAGGGGACCAGGCTGAACATCCATTTCTGACAACGACTCAAACAAACAGGACACAATTTGTCCCGGGGAGCTCTGGATTGGCCCCAGACAAGCAGGCGGAGGAATCTGATTGGAGCGCCATCCCCATGGAGCATCCGAGTGAACGGTCCGATGACATATACTTGATGAACATAAATGGAGTTGAAGTTTCAATCTGTCTCTCTTCATTTTCCATCGTTTCAATGCGTTATGACGTGACGACCACAACGAGGCGGTGCTAAACACATGCAGGGGTGAAGTAAGACACAGCGCTTGTACGGTGTCCATTTTAGGACAGGTG